>CAJHQP010000787.1:0-152873 GCA_905132765.1 Moricandia arvensis | reverse complement strand
AAAGCCATCATGTCTTCTTGTACCCACGTATTCTCCTCGTTTGTGGCATCCTCCTCATCATCTTCATCTTGAGTGATGAGCTTTGGAGCTTCACTAGACATGATATGTCCCCACAAACCCTTACTCCTCACAGCAGTCTTCACCAACCGAGACCATAAGAGGTAGTTTCCTCCCGTTAGTGTAACTGGAACCATAGCCTTATTTTTTTCCATCTTTGAAAGTCTTGGTAGAAAAATAAAAACCAAAGTTGTGGTCTTGAGTCTTCTTGCGAATCAAACCCAGTTTATGAGAAACCTGGCTCTGATACCATAAACGTTTAGAGAATCTGAGATTGAATGAGTGTTTAATGAGAGCTTAGGGAGACTAGAAAAGAAACTTAAGCAAATCCGAGACTAATGGATAATCATGACTAAGAAACTAAGAGAATGCTTAAGAATTGTCTAAGTATTAATGATGATGAGGTTACAATATATAAAGGGAGATTACAAGCTTAATGAACAAGAGGATAAGATTAATCGTTTGTAATCAAAGGTATAGGAGCATCCCGTTTGAAACCATCCAATGAGGTGCTTCACATGCTTTGGCATCTTGGAATCTTGGACCAAGATACCTTCCCCTTTCCTGCCTCTGACAGCCTGTCAAGGCTGGAACTCTTTTCCTTCTCAACGGTCACATTAGTAAGGTAACAAGGGTAAACCCAACCAAGTTACAATTTTACTAGATCTAGGTAAACCCTGCCTTTGGTCGATGTACGGTCGACCCATATGGACGGTACGGTCAACCCTAAGAACAATCTTCTCCAAATGTTCCCAAGCTTCTCATCTCCAACTCTGATCATATCTTCCCCATCATATCTCAACACCAAAGGTTTTCTCTCGGAGAAATCGCAAAAACGTTTAAGTCGAAAAATGACCCGAAAAGGTATAAAATGCGGCTAAGAGCCCACTTACGATTTCAGACGAAATTGAACCCAATGTTACTATGACGGTCTATCTATTATTCTCATGAAAAGATAAATGTCAAGTTTCAAAGGATAAACACGAAGAACGGGGAAAAATTTAATATTTCCGCAAAGCAATAAACTCAAAGGGGCAGAAAAGGAAAGGACGACCGACCTAGAAGACATATATAAGGGAAAATAAAGCAAGAATCGCCGGGATCCGAACATTGAGACTTAGAGAATTATTGTTAGTTTAGAAGAACTTAGAACCTAAGTGGCTCGACTAGCAAGGTTATACTTAGAACTTTTTTTGTGCCTCTGTTCTACGATTCTCTTTGTTAGCAATTCTCTATCTATCCTTTCTTCGGTGAAATATTGTAGCTCTGTTCTTGTCAATCAATAAAACGCATCCGTGCAACTTACTATAAATAATCTGTTTTCTTTGTATTTTTCGTATTTCGTGTGTTTATGCAGATAATCCGGGTCTTCTGGGAAAATTAGGGTTTCCTGACTTTCTTAGATTTAGCAAAATCGACAATGCGAACTTTGGTTCCCACAGCGTCCATCGATGTTTCACCATCAGATTGGCGCTCTGCGCCAGAATTAGAATAGCAAATGTCCTATCTCAATGTATTTCTTGTTTCCCTTGAAAATCTTGACAAGATCATAGAAATCGGTCTTGCTGATGAGTGAAGGATATAATCTGTTTGTCTTCATGTCACAAACAACTCCTATTGTAGACATGAAAGCTCTCCCAAGTAACAAAGAAGAATTCCAGTCTATCTGAATATCTATAATGTGAAAGTCCACTGGAAATAGGGCATTGCCAATCTGAACCAGAAGGTTTATGACAACCCCTCCTGAATTTACCATAGATAAGTCCACAATAGTGAATGAATCGCTTGAAGGTTATATCTTCACTTAGTTGATCATCATAGACCTTGGCATGATACTGTGAAGAACCTGTGTCGCAGGGGGCATTAGGGTAGTTGTGATATCCAATCATACATTGTACCACTACTTCCCAGGATCACTCTTCTTCTTCAACGTAATCCTTTGCTTCAGCTTCTCTCTGATCTGGTGGAACATACGCTCAATGTCTTCTATAGTTTCTCTTCTTTCTCTGAAAAACATCCAGAGTTTGTGGACACAATAAGCATCATCGAATGGCATATCCAATGGTTTCCTCATCATCCTCTTGGTGAAACTATCCATCTCTTTCTCATTAGCTTCTCTTCTTAGATGTTTAGGAACCTTGTTCCTCTTTCTCCTAGAAACTGGTCCATTGTAGTATTGCATGTGGGTGCTGATGAAGTCTTAGAAGAATGTCTTGAAGCATTCAGTCACTCCACGTTGATGCTTGGCAAACAAACTTGGTTGGTTACTGGTCGTTGTCGATCGATTTTGACCGTTTTGCAATATGCTAAGGACTCAGCCTGGACTGTTGATTGATACCAGTGGGAAAAGCCGAATGACATGGAACTTTTGACTTGGAAGTCCCCTTCCTCCAGTTTTTCCTTTTTCACCACTTACCATAAATCATCATCTATCAAAGCATTCACGTGGTGTCTATGTCCAGTCTCTCATAATTACCTTTAATTAGTGCCTCTTGTCTCCTAAAAGCCTCATTGGTCTGAACCACTTGAATATCCAACTTCTTCACATGGGTGCTGAGAGCTTCAAACTTATCATTCTGGTTGGTGTATACAATATCTATCTCCCCATTGAAATCCACTGTCAACTTCTGCTGACCCCAAGAACCTGATCAATCATATTCTCCAGTCTGCTTTCTTGATTGGCTGGGGGGTTGTTGTTGTAAAAGAAGCTCCACCTGTCCTGATGTTGCTGTTGTTGTTGCTATAAGGTTTATAGTACTGTGAACTATGGTTGTAATTACTCCTCTGACCAGTGCCATAAGAGTTCTTGTTTCCACCCTGATTCACATAGTTTTGAAAACCAGTGCCATTAATGTAGTTTACATCCTCTTCTTCGCCCTCATTGCTGGTATCAACAACCTCTACACCTTCTGCAAAACTCACTCGTTTCTTGAGAAGCTTGTGAACATTGTCCAACTTGGCTTGAACTGTATCCATCTGCTCCTTCCAAGTATAGAAGCCAAAATTCTCCTCTCCATTTTAGTGTTTTTGGTGCTATTTCTAGATGCCAAGTTCTCAATAAGTCTCACAGCCTCTTTCGGGTTCCCAATAGTGAAGTTACCATAACTAGCAGTTAGACCACAACGATGCCTCTGAAGCAGGTACTAAGCACATGTACCTCGTTGAATCCGTGGTGTGGACAATCTCTCTGATAAGACTTGAATCTGATCAAAAATCTTATGAATGATTCTGCAGGCTCCATTGGGAATGTAGATATTATGTACCTCAAATCTTTAGATCGCGAATCAAGAAAATTTTGCAAGAAGGTGTTCCTTATGTCATCCCAGGATGTAAGAGATCCTGGTGATAACTTTTTAAGGCAATATGCTGGATTGAGGATGAGTGGCTAATGGATCTGTGTATTAACGCTCAAATTGTGAAATTTGCGAAATGTTGATCGATGGCGGGTTCCAGTTGTCTATTGATGCCTCGTGTTCTTCCTTATACGCGTCTGTATTGACTGTTTCCTTTGGCGAAATCACGGTTTCAATCAAGAATGAATCTCGATATTTCAGAAATGTAGGACCATCGATACCTAGGGCTGGGTGTCGATCGATGCTTAACCATCATATTTGCGCTCTGCGCCAGAATCAGAATAGAAAAAGACTACTATCTCTGGGTCATCTCCTATCTCAGTGTATGGCGTGTGTCCCTTGATAACCTTGACTAGATCATAGAAATCGGTGTCGTTGATGAGTGAAAGATATAAACTGTTAGTGTTCATGTTGCAAATAGCTCCTACAATAGCCATGCCGTTCAGAACCTTAAGATTTCTAAAAATCCCTCCTGAATTTTCGTTAGAGCACTCCACAAAAGTGAATGAATCGCTTGAAGGTTATATCTTCAGGCTTAGTTGATCAGCATAAACATTGGCATGATACTGACTGAAGAACCTGTGTCGCAGAGGGTATTAGGGTAGCTGTGACCTCCAATCATACATGGTACACAACTTCCCAGGATCACTCTTCTTCTTCAATGTAATCCTCTGCTTCAGCTTCTCTCTTATCTGATAGAACATAAGCTCAATGTCTTCTATATTTTCTCTGAAAAACATCCAGAGTCTATGGACCCAATGATCATCATCAAATGGCATGTGCACTGGGATCCTCATCATCCTCTTGGTGAAACTATCCATCTCTTTCTCATTAGCTTCTCTTCTTAGATGTTTAGGAATTTTGTTCCTCTTTCTTCAGAAACTAGTCCATTTGTAGTGTCGCATGTGGGTGCTGATGAAGTCTTAGACGAGTGTCTTGAAGCATTCAGTCGCTCCACATTGATGCTTGGCAAACAAACTTTGTAGGTTACTGTTCGTTGTCGATCGATGTTGACCGTTACGCAAGATGCTACGGACTTAGCCTGGCTGTTGATCGCTGCTCGGCGTCTGATATCGATTGCTGTTCCTCCTCGGATGTCGACCGATGATCAGTCGCAGGTATCGAACAACACCAGTGGGAAATTCCAAATGACATGGAACTTTCGACTTGGAAGTCCCTTTCTTGCAGTTTCTCCTCTTTCACCACTTGACAAAAATCATCATCTATCAAAGCATTCACGTGGTGTCTCTGTCCAGTGTCTCCTTTACCTTTAATCAATGCCTCCTGTCTTCTAATAGCCTCATTGGTCTGAACCACTTGAGTATCCAGCTTCTTCACATGGGTGCTGAGAGCTTTGAACTTATCATTTGTTGGAACATAAATTCACACCGTCGATTTCCGTAAATTAAGGAAAAGTCAAGAAACCCTAACTTTACATGAGGTCCCGGATTCTTTGTGAGAGCCAACGAAAAGTAATCAAATAAACGCGGAAAAATGAAAAGATAACAAAACAGATCTATAGAAAAAGTATATCTTACTTCGAATCCACATAAGAGTGTTGCAATCATTTCAAATGATTATCAAAGCTTCGGCCGCAAGGGCTGTTAGCGAGTTACCTAGTTCTAGCAACCAAAAACCTTAAACCTAATTGAGTCGCAGCTCGATAACAAAAGACAAAAAGATATGAGAAAAAGGTTTTGATTGATTTCGGACTGAACCTTATGAAAGGATGCCTACGTACCTCTTTTGAGGATCAAGCCGAACGTAGTTCAATTAAAAGAGTGAACCAAGAGATCAAAATGACGGAGCAAGTTTGTCAGGTAATTGAGTGCCAGTCATAGAGACCAAGCTTGTCGAGAATAAAGCTTAGGGTTTCTAAGTGAAATGAGTTCTAGAGTATAAAGAAATCAGAATCGTCGAACAAAGATGGAGAAACGTCTCAGTATAAATCTGCTGTTCTAGCCACCTAAGTTCTAAGTTCTTCTAAGCTAGAATATCTCAAGGTCTAAATCTTTGGATCTCTGCGCCTTTAGCTTTAGCTCCCCTTATATATGCCTTCTGGGTCAGTTCCCCTTTCCTTTTCGGCCATCGGTCGAGTCTATCGCTTTCTGGGAATATTCCTTTTCTTTCGATATTCGTGTTTATCTTTGGAAACTTCACATTTATCTTCTCCTGCAAAGTAAAACATAGACCATCATATCAATTGGGCTTGATTTCGTATTAAATTGCGAGGTGGGCTTTTAGCCACGTTTTAGACCCTCTCGGGACGTTTTTTTGACTTAAGCGTTTTTACGATTTATCGAAAGAGCGCTCCCAAAACGACGTCAATCCGAAGAAAGCTCAAAATTCTTGTATAGTGGAGGCAGCTTTAGGTGTTTAGTTAACCGTTGCCATTTTATGCGATTAATTCAAACCTGATATGAGAAAATAAGTTCTTGCAGTTTTTAAATCGTAAAGTTCCAACAGTAATTCCGATCGAGATGAAAAAAGAGCAAGTTCAATACGATCTCGAAGGAGGAAGCTATGAGGACAAGATGAAGATGGGGTGGTTGATCCAAATCGCCGAGCGGGTGAGTTAAATTACTTGTTCGGTCCAACTTACCCGTTTGACGAGTCAAACTAGTCCAACTCGCCGAACGGGCGAGGTGGATAGCTCGTTCGATCCAACTCGCCGAACAGGTGAGTTGGACGGCTTTTTGGTCAACTCAACGAATGGGCGAGCTGAACAGCTTGTTCAATCCAACTCGCCCGTTTGGCGAGTTTGACAGCTTGTTCGGTCAAACTTGCCGAGCAGGCGAGTTGGAAGGCTTGCTCGATCCAACTCGCCCGAACAGGCGAGTTGGACGGCTTGCTTTTTCCAACTGGCCCGTTTGGGGAGTTGGACGGCTAGCTTCGTCCAACTCGCCCGTTCGCCAAGTTAGATGGCTCGTTCGGTTAAGCTCGCCAAACGGGCAAGTTGGACGATTGAGCCATATAGACATTTTGTTTTTTCGATGTTCGGGATCCGTTTATGCGATGCCTAGAGTAACCTTTATCGAGGACTTATCGTATGAATCCTTTTCAGAATTCATACAAAACTCGATTTCTGTTTTCCCGCTCTCAAATCTTATCTTTCTTTTTAAAGAGAAACATTTTTCGTGAAGTTTCAGTTATTGATTTCGTCGTAACCGATTTTGACCACAACAGTAGCCTCCCCTCTCGTTAGAATCACGAGGTTCTAGCGAGCGGTTTGGAATGTTTGGTAATTTAGGCGGAATCAATAATTGAAAAGGTCCGTTGAAAGTGGTATACTCACTTTTCTAAGAGCGGAATGCTGTAGAATTGGGGCTGCGCCTTGTGAAGGCTGCCTACTTACCCTTGCAGAAGGGATCAACTCATTTGTAGTTCATTCTGGAGTTAAGGTTCTTACATCCTCTTTTCCAGTGAGACCTTTATGGTTTAGCTGTGTTGTGTAGTGATGATCGGGCACATTGTTGCCGATGGGATTGTATATTGGACCTTTGTCGGCCTTGAGACTAGCCTCATAGGCTGTTTATTTTGGCCGAGTGTGGCCGTATTTTTGTTTTCGGGACTGACACCGTGTGGCTTCGGATCCCAGCCGCTTTGCGACTTTTTTAATGAATTGTGTTTCGCGTTTTAAGAGCATGTTTGTATACCTGTGAATGTAGAGGGAAGATTATGAGTTGTCATCTCATATCTAACTCTTTGTAGATTGGTATATTTGTTTTTCATTTTAGATGAGAATGTTCGAAAATTCTGCTTTTCAGAATTTCATGAACGTTGGAACAAAAACGAAGAGACATATTTTGAGATCTCATATCTTTCGATATCATGCCTAGAGATGTTAGATACCAGTGTGCTGGGTTTAGGGAAATACCTAGGTCTAATCACGGTTTTAGGGGGTGCGATGACTACTTCGGCTTATGTTTCCTGTATTGTTTCAGCTTATACGACTTGTATGGTACGAATCGAGCATCCCGTTGGGGACAATTTTTAAGTCTCCCAATATGGCTGACCAAAGTTTTGGGTTTACTTTTATAGCGGTATTATCCTTGTGTCGGATGTATGAGAGCTATCTCTATGAGACGGCTTAGTCTGTTTAGGACGTTAAGCGTTTGTTGTGATCAGCAACAAACTTATTGGTAGATATAAACATTTTTGAACCTTCGCGAAGGATACATGTTTAAGAAGGTGTGTATGTTTTATTGTCGCGGACAGACTGTTTTTAAGGTGAGTATTTCGTTTTGGAAAGATTTTACAAAAAACAGTTCTCCGAGCGTTGCGACGTCTTGCTGTGTCGAAGGTTGAGTTTTTCTTTCGTATTCTGCATTTTGTGCTTGAAATGTTTGCGGACTTGAATATGTGTGGTATCGCAAGGTTTTTGTTTTAACCTTACGAAAGAGAAATGGTTTTGTTTGTTTTCGAGGAATTAGGACCAATGAGTCGCGTAAATTTGTCCCTGAGAATATGCGACTTCCTTCACTATGCTTTGTGAAGAGTTACCCCCCGAGATTTATTTCGTGTATAGTTAAGGATGCTTCGTATAGATCTAGGAGCTTTTTTACGAGAATTTCCTTATGTGCCGTTTTTTATTTGTAAAACGTTGTCGGTTTAGAGTAAACTGCGGAACATATTGAACTTGGTCGGTTGTTGACAAGTTTAAGTTTTCCGTTAACCGTTCGGTGGTTATGACTAATTTTCGATATTAAGAATTTATCGTATGATTTTCGATTCTGGGTTATACGATAGTTATTTTCACTTGCCGTTTTTAGACTAATCGTGGATTGTCGTTTTGCCGTTAAGTGATTGGATGGAGCAGTGGTCGCTCAAAATTTTTGGCTTGGTATAAGGATGTGTTCAGCCGGATATCTGAGGACGTTTCTTGTCACGGATTAGACTATGGCAGTTCGTGTTAACATTAAGGTCATGTTAGTTTAGAATTGTCCTAAAGAGGATGCCGAATTCCGGTTCAGATTTTTATCGGAAGGCGTAATTGGCCAAGGGCCAAAGAGCGTTTGTCTAGATTGATGGGCCAAGTTTGATTTTTCCGTACTAAGATGGCCAATCTTGTTAGAAATGATTTTCCACTTTAAGTATCAGTTACACAATGAATGTTTCTTATAATGTTGACTTGTAGTCTTACGAAATTTGTTTTGTTTTTGTATGATGAAGACAAAACCTAAGAGGCTCGATAAATAACCCATGCGAGATGATTGCCTGCTCGGATGGAACCGAGGGATATGAGAGGCAGAATCCAGTGAGCCGCATGGCTAAAGAATGCGATCTGTAAGATCGTAGTGCGAAGAGATTACTTGTGATATTTGCGAACAAGGAATGTGTTTTCCTCATTCTCTTTTCTGCATTGCGAAGTCTTTTTCATGACACCGATCTTGTTTTCTCGTTGGCTCTTTCGTATAAAATGTTATAGTTATACAAAATTAATGGATGATTGGTTTCATGAGGCGTCGCATTGCCTACATGATTTTCTGTCTACTGCTGCGAGGGTTTGCTTTGTCGAACGCGTTTTCTTGATGCCGAGACAAGTATGGTAGTATACGAGTATAGTATATGTACCTAGTCCCTCTTTTTTATAGAAAGAAAACCGCCAAACCAATATTTTGAAGGGTTGTGTACGTTTTTTCTTTCGAAGATTGGGATGATTGACAATCCAGGTCGATTTAAAGACGATGCTAGGATTGTGACTTGGTGACTTTCGGGTTGACAACTAGGAATATGTCCCTTTTAAGAAAATTGCTAGGAACGAGTCAGTTTTAAGACGACGTTTGCGTTTCTAGTTCTTTCTTTCCTTAGGAAGTGAGCTGAATGTGCATGGCAATCGTTTCTCGATTTTCCGAGAGTTAGATCAGTTTGCAAAATCTTCCTGAGTAGTCGCAGAACAATAGATCCAGACAGGAAAATGCCTAAGACTTAGTTCGCTAGACTATTCTCCTAGATCCTAAGTTCCCGAAAGTTTTATGGCGATCTCCGAAGCTTTTTTATTTTTTAGTACCTTCCTACAAAAATTCCAAGTCTGATTTCGAAAATCCAAGCCGGCCATTCCTTAGTTTTCTCGAAGTTTTTTGGGTTCACCTCTTCTCCGATTTGCTTGCTTGGTGCGACTTGGATCAGCTTCAAATTTATGCTCTGGAAGCCAATGCACGTCTCAGAAAGACTAGGGGCCATAGCACAGCTTAATGGGCTCATTGGAGAGCTTATTGGTCTTATTCGTGAGGTATTGGACCGACAGAAGGCTGTGGGCCTTGATGAGGCCTTTATAAAGATAGGAATGACTATGGACCAACATGGACGTCTAGTATTCAACCTGATTGACCAAGGAATTGATGGAAGGAAGCTGATTGGAGAGGAAATGAAATGGATGGTCTTGCATGATCGAGAAATGGACCGGTCAAATCGACATGGCCGAGAAATGAGTTGGAAATGGAAGATGAAGAACCAGAGCTGGAAATGGATTATCAGGAGTATTTTCATCATCCAAATGAGCTTAAGGAGGCATTTGGTCGTAGCAGAAACAAGATGGATTGAGCCCAAGCAAGAGTTGTTCAAAAAAGGCCTTTATCGGCCCAAAAAGTGGAAAGACAAGCCAGCTTGGATTATGATTGGGCCAAGAAGATTAAGCACGTCTAATATGATTTATTTTAAGTTTATTTATGATTTTTTATTAAGTGTAAACCAACTGCAATTGGGTTTAGGGATAGTAAACCAATTAGGAATAGGTTTAGACTAAACCAACTTGGTTTAGGTTTAGGTTTTTTTTTTAGCTTAGGATTTCGTTTTCTTCTTTCTTATTTATGTAGCCACGAGCCTCCATGTAAACAATCAACCATTACTCAATAAACTTAAGTTTTGGCTCAGACAAATCGTCTCTTAGGAGACTTCTCTATCTTGTTCACGTTTGTGAACAGTTTTATATCACATTAAGGAAGAGTTAAACCTTTTGTGATCCATCCTAGACATCAATCAGGACGCCCCTGTGTCTCAGGAGTAGCTAAACATCTTTAGAGCATCTCATAGTTCTAAGGAGAAGACCATCTCCATCATCTATCATCGATCCACGCCCCTTTCAAGTGACCCAGGGAGATACAACCATTCCAGGGCTGTACCAAGTGGTGCGACTTGGATCAGCTTCAAATTTATGCTCTGGAAGCCAATGCACGTCTCAGAAAGACTATGGGCCATAGCACAGCTTAATGGGCTCATTGGAGAGCTTATTGGCCTTATTCGTGAGGTATTGGACCGACAGAAGGCTGTGGGCCTTGATGAGGCCTTTATAAAGATAGGAATGACTATGGACCAACATGGACGTCTAGTATTCAACCTGATTGACCAAGGAATTGATGGAAGGAAGCTGATTGGACAGGAAATGAAATGGATGGTCTTGCATGATCGAGAAATGGACCGGTCAAACCGACATGGCCGAGAAATGGACCGGTCAAACCGACATGGCCGAGAAATGAGTTGGAAATGGAAGATGAAGAACCAGAGATGGAAATGGATTATCAGGAGTATTTTCATCATCCAAATGAGCTTAAGGAGGTACTTGGTCGTAGCAGAAACAAGATGGATTGAGCCCAAGCAAGAGTTGTTCGAAAAAGGCCTTTATCGGCCCAAAAAGTGGAAAGACAAGCCAGCTTGGATTATGATTGGGCCAAGAAGATTAAGCACGTCTAATATGGTTTATTTTAAGTTTATTTATGATTTTTTATTAAGTGTAAACCAATTGCAATTGGGTTTAGGGTTAGTAAACCAATTAGGAATAGGTTTAGACTAAACCAACTTGGTTTAGGTTTAGGGTTTTTTTTAGCTTAGGATTTCGTTTTCTTCTTTCTTATTTATGTAGCCACGAGCCTCCATGTAAACAATCAACCATTATTCAATAAACTTAAACTTTGGCTCAGACAAATCGTCTCTTAGGAGACTTCTCTATCTTGTTCACGTTGGTGAGCAGTTTTATATCACACTAAGGAAGAGTTAAACCTTCTGTGATCCATCCTAGACATCAAGCAGGACGCCCCTGTGTCTCAGGAGTAGCTAAACATCTTTAGAGCATCTCATAGTTCTAAGGAGAAGACCATCTCCATCATCTATCATCGATCCACGCCCCCTTCAAGTGATCCATGGAGATACAGCCATTCCAGGGCCGTACCAAGTGGTATCAGAGCCACTTGAAGGTTAGGGTTTGTGATCTTAATCCTAAATCACGTGATCTATCAGTTACCAAGTATATATTCCATGTATTCTTATGGAATCAAGAGAAAGCATGAGCAGAAGGTTGCGAGAAAAGCAACAAGGGAGTTGTTGCAGGAAGGGAAAGGATCTAATAAGAAAGCTGAGCTGAGCAGTGATTATGAGCACGTACAGGAGGCAAGCATGAGGACAAAACATGCTTATTTGCATAGCCAACAATTCCAAGATGACTTGAGAAGAAATTTTCTTCAAGCTTTCGAAGGTTTGATAGTTATTGTACCAACAAAGCCAGATCGTGAGCCACTGAAACCTCCTGATCTAAATCCACCTGAGGAAGCACGAGCTGGAGAAGCAAAGAAAGTTGTTTTGGATCAGTTTGGGTCGTGGTCTAAGCTACCTTTAAAACAGGCTGAGGAGGAAGAGGAGATGGAGTCAAAACAGGCAATTTCTTTTCAGGAACAACACTTGGATGATCAACTGAAACAAGAGGAGAGATCAACAGCTATGTGTGTTCACGTGCCTGGTCAAAACCAAGCTGAAGTAGGAGTAGTTGGTGGATCATCTAGAGCTACTGATTTAGTGCTTGCAGATTTGGTTGATCAAGGTGATGCTGAAACTGTTTCTTCTGATCAACTAGCCAAACCTTCTGTATGGATTCAGACTAGCCTAGTGGAGCATCTGAGGTTTAACAAGGGCCTGCAACACCTTGTTTTCGAACAAGGAGGAAGCTTGTGTTTGCATAGAAGCATCAACAACAATCTGATCCAAATAGCAGCATCATTGAAGCTTGACTTAAAAGGGTTATTGCATGAACAGAAAGAACCAATGCTCGTTTCTGGTTTATCCAAGCTGAGATCACGTAGAAGTCTAAGATCAAGGCTTTTGTTTGGTATCAGTGGAGAGAAGCTCAATCAGAAGCAATGAGATCTGAACTAAACAAGGAGCAGAAGTTGCTTGCTCTAAGTGTTACTTGTAATGAGCAGCGTCCAGTGAAGCCTCTAGGACGTGTGAAGGATTTACAAAGCTTTGTGTTTGAGCCTGGAGGGGAGATAAACGTGCACAAGTGCTTTAACAACACCCTTGAAGAGCTGGATTTGAGAACAAATCCTTTTAAAGGAGGAGGGAATGGTGAGACTTGGATCAGCTTCAAATTTATGCTCTGGAAGCCAATGCACGTCTCAGAAAGACTATGGGCCATAGAACAGCTTAATGGGCTCATTGGAGAGCTTATTGGCCTTATTCGTGAGGTATTGGACCGACAGAAGGCTGTGGGCCTTGATGAGGCCTTTATAAAGATAGGAATGACTATGGACCAACATGGACTCTAGTATTCAACCTGATTGACCAAGGAATTGATGGAAGGAAGCTGATTGGACAGGAAATGAAATGGATGGTCTTGCATGATCGAGAAATGGACCGGTCATGTTAGGAAATACGGGTCAAATTTCCTTGCGGAAAGTCAGAATTTTCGGGAGCGGGAAGAGATACACAAAATTGTTAACGGAGTTCGGCCAATCGTGCCTACGTCTCCGGGACCTGCTACCGATCCTTTTTATTATCACCGGGAAATTTACAAAGACTCTCAACACACCCCGATCCCAAATACACTCAAGAAATTAATAATAATTTCTTAAAGAAAAAAAAACTTTTTTTTTCTTTCTCAAGTTCTCTCTCCCTTTCTCTTCTTCTTTCTTCTGTGTTTTTCTTGTTTGGGATGCATTTGAAGAATGAAAGACACCATGTATTTATAGGAGAGGATATAGCTTGGTGAGAACATGCTTGTTGACAAGATGAAGCTTCCTTGCATCTACTTCACCTACCAAGCCGTTTTTTTTTCAATTACGGCTACCGTCCAAGAACCACACCGTCCGCACCGTCCAAACATGAAACATGTGCTCTAACAATCTCCCACTTGAAGACTGATTTCAATCTGTCTTCACACCTTGATCAATGTAGCAGGTCTTCTCAGCTTGTTACGCCAACAAGCCAACTGAGGTTGCACATAACCTCAGCTTCTCACACAGCACGACCTTTGTCAGCATGTCTGCCGGATTCTTACTTCCTGGGATCTTCTCAAGCACCAACATTTCATCTTCCAATGCTTGTCTGATGAAATGATATCGACGATGTATGTTCTTCGTCCGAGCATGGTAAACCGGATTCTTTGCCAAATCGATGGCACTCTTACTATCACAGTACAACACACTTTTCCCTTGGTCATGGTCCAACTCTTGTAGAAAAGACTGTAACCACATCATCTCTTTTGTTGCCTCCGTAACCGCAACATACTCAGCTTCACAGCTTGATAGAGATACAATTTTCTGCAACTTTGAAACCCAACAAATTGCAGTACCACTAAAAGTGTAGACATATCCGGTTGTGCTCTTCGTGCTGTCAATGTCGCCTCCGTTGTCAGCATCAACATATCCCTGCAATCCTGTCTCAGACTTTGTGAAACATAGTGAAAGGCTTGGATTTCCTTTCATGTATCTGAAAATCCACTTAACAGCTTCCCAGTGTTCCTTTCCTGGATTGCTCATAAATCTGCTGACGACTCCCACTGCATGTGCAATGTCTGGCCTTGTACATATCATCGCGTACATTAGGCTGCCTATAGCAGAAGCATATGGAACCTTATCCATATATTCCATCTCGTCTTTCATTGCAAGCTCCCACTTGATCGACTCATCAACTTGCATAGCCTCTTCATAACATTCAGGCTCTCCTCTGTCTGTGAGCAGAATGTAGTTGAGCGATGGAGAAAATCTTACAGGCTTTCTGATGACTCTACTTGACCGTCGTAACTCCGTGATAGGTGTATATGGGACCACTTCAGAATCATCACTCTCTTCAGCCTCACCACTCTCGTCTTGAGAGATTTCTTCTTCTGCTGTTGGGGTATCCTGTGGCAACCCTGGTGTCAGGATATCTTCTAAGTCAACAGCTCCAGGCTCTTTCCTCTCCGAGCCTTCTCTTAGCTTATCCTTGTACAACGCTTCTTCGTTGAACACAACATTCTTGCTGCGGATGATCTTCCGATTTTCATCATCCCAAAACCGGTAACCAAGCTCCTCGTTACCATAACCGATGAAGTAACACTTCTTCGACTTTGAATCAAGTTTACTTCGTGCAGCATCGTCAATGTGAACATAAGCTAAGCATCCAAATACCTTTAGATAAGAAAGGTTTAATTTCTTGCCGCTCCAAACTTCTTCAGTGATCTTGAATCCCAACGGCACCGACGGTCCTCTATTTATTAAGAAAGCTGTGGTACTGATTGCATCTGCCCAAAACGTCTTTGGCAATCCACAGTGCAATCTCATGCTCCTTGCACGCTCATTCAAGGTCCGGTTCATCCTTTCTGCTATTCCATTCTGTTGAGGTGTTCCCGGAATAGTCTTCTCCATCTTGATTCCATTATCAGCACAAAATCTCTTGAACTCCTCGCTGATATACTCTCCACCATTATCAGACCTTAAACACTTCAACTTGAGATTCGTCTCAATCTCAACCATGGCTTTCCATCTCTTGAAAACCGAGAACACTTCAGACTTGTTCTTCATGAAGTAAACCCACACCTTTCTTGTGGAGTCATCGATAAAGGTCACATAGTAGCACGAACCACCCAGCGATGCAACAGGAGCGGGTCCCCACACGTCAGTGTGCACCAGCTCTAACTTCTCAGATTTTGGCTCTCTTCCTCCTTTAGAGAAACTAACTCGTTTCTATTTCCCAAGGATGCAGCTTTCACACATCTGATGATCCATCGTCTTCAAATCCGGAAGAGCGCCATTTTCTACCATGAGTTTCATCCCTTTCTCACTCATGTGCCCCAACCTACAATGCCACAACTTCGTTTGTTTGGCATTCTCGACAACAGCAACAGTGTCTTGATAACTCGTCGTCATATAGAGAGTGCCTCTTTTATGACCTCTTGCAACCACCATGGAACCTTTCCTGACTCTCCAGGCTCCACCACCAAAGTTGACATCGTGCCCCGTGTCATCAAGTTGACCTACCGAGATTAGATTTCTCATCAACTTTGGCACATGTCTAACCTTCGTAATCTTCCACACACGTCCATCTGACATCTTCAGGTTGATATCTCCAATACCAACTATGTCCAAAGGTTATCCATCAGCAAGATATACCTTTCCGTGATTTCCCGCAACATAATTCTCCATAATGCTATGGTGCGGCGTTGTGTGGAATGACGCTCCTGAGTCAAGAACCCATGAATCAATAGGGCTATCAACGTAGGATATTGACGCCTTGGTGGTATTTCCAGCTGCATCACGAGCTTCACTTTTCCTCGGGGAATCAACAGACACTACCAATTCGTCAGCGATTTCACGTGTCACTGCATTGGCTCCGCCTCTAGTGTTGTCTTCCTTCTTCGGTGGTGCCCGGCAATTCTTCTTAATGTGGCCTGTCTTTCCACAATTCCAGCACTCTACAGGCTGTCTGAATTTGGACTGACCCCGTCCATTCCTTGACTTCGATCTGCCTTTACTCCGGTTACTTCTGTCTAGGTTTCGTCCTCTGTTTTCTACGTTGAAAGCAGAGCTCGTGGATGTCTCCCCAGAGTCTATCCTTCGAACTTCCTCAGCAAGGATACGATCTCTAACATCATTAAATTTAAGTTTCTGAGTACCGACAGAATTACTAACCGCTGCCCTCATCGGCTCCCAACTATTTGGCAGAGATGCCAACAGGATCAATGCGCGCACTTCATCATCAAACTCGATTTCAACGGATGACAGTTGGTTGACAATCGTGTTGAACTCGTTCACATGTGCGGAAACCAGGCCACGTTCTTCCATCTTCAAATGAAAGAGCTTCTTCATGAGAAATACCTTATTATTTGCTGAAGGTTTCTCATACATATCCGAGAGAACTTTCATGAGCCCTTCCGTGGTCTTCTCCTTCGCAACGTTGTGAGCAACGTTCTTCGACAGTGTTAGCCTTATAACACCCAGAACTTGTCTGTCAAGGAGCTCCCACTCATCCTGATCCATCTTCTCAGGCTTCTTGCTCAGTGGTTGATGAAGCTTCCGTCCGTACAGATAATCTTCAATTTGCATTCTCCAAAATGCATAGTCTGTACCATCAAATTTCCCGATACCGTGTGCCGAACCGTCTTCGCCTCCCATCGTTTATGAAACCACCGTGTTTAAAACACCTCTGTCGACGAACCGATGTTACCGACAAATTTTACTATTCACAAAATCACTATTCACGTGTTCACGAAATCACTATTCACGTGAATAGTAACCTGACAAATTTTGACCGATCACCGTAACTCAAGCTCTGATACCAGTTGTTAGGAAATACGGGTCAAATTTCCTTGCGGAAAGTCAGAATTTTTGGGAGCGGGAAGAGACACACAAAATTGTTAACGGAGTTCGGCCAATCGTGCCTACGTCTCCGGGACCTGCTACCGATCCTTTTTATTATCACCGGGAAATTTACAAAGACTCTCAACACACCCCGATCCCAAATACACTCAAGAAATTAATAATAATTTCTTAAAGAAAAAAAAAACTTTTTTTTTCTTTCTCAAGTTCTCTCTCCCTTTCTCTTCTTCTTTCTTCTGTGTTTTTCTTGTTTGGGATGCATTTGAAGAATGAAAGACACCATGTATTTATAGGAGAGGATATAGCTTGGTGAGAACATGCTTGTTGACAAGATGAAGCTTCCTTGCATCTACTTCACCTACCAAGCCGTTTTTTTTTCAATTACGGCTACCGTCCAAGAACCACACCGTCCGCACCGTCCAAACATGAAACATGTGCTCTAACAGGTCAAACCGACATGGCCGAGAAATGGACCGGTCAAACCGACATGGCCGAGAAATGAGTTGGAAATGGAAGATGAAGAACCAGAGCTGGAAATGGTTTATCATGAGTATTTTCATCATCCAAATGAGCTTAAGGAGGCACTTGGTCGTAGCAGAAACAAGATGGATTGACCCCAAGCAAGAGTTGTTCGAAAAAGGCCTTTATCGGCCCAAAAAGTAGAAAGACAAGCCAGCTTGGATTATGATTGGGCCAAGAAGATTAAGCACGTCTAATATGGTTTATTTTAAGTTTATTTATGATTTTTTATTAAGTGTAAACCAATTGCAATTGGGTTTAGGGTTAGTAAACCAATTAGGAATAGGTTTAGACTAAACCAACTTGGTTTAGGTTTAGGGTTTTTTTTAGCTTAGGATTTCGTTTTCTTCTTTCTTATTTATGTAGCCATGAGCCTCCATGTAAACAATCAACCATTATTCAATAAACTTAAACTTTGGCTCAGACAAATCGTCTCTTAGGAGACTTCTCTATCTTGTTCACGTTTGTGAGCAGTTTTATATCACACTAAGGAAGAGTTAAACCTTCTGTGATCCATCCTAGACATCAAGCAGGACGCCCCTGTGTCTCAGGAGTAGCTAAACATCTTTAGAGCATCTCATAGTTCTAAGGAGAAGACCATCTCCATCATCTATCATCGATCCACGCCCCCTTCAAGTGATCCATGGAGATACATCCATTCCAGGGCCGTACCAAGTGGTATCAGAGCCACTTGAAGGTTAGGGTTTGTGATCTTAATCCTAAATCACGTGATCTATCAGTTACCAAGTATATATTCCATGTATTCTTATGGAATCAAGAGAAAGCATGAGCAGAAGGTTGCGAGAAAAGCAACAAGGGAGTTGTTGCAGGAAGGGAAAGGATCTAATAAGAAAGCTGAGCTGAGCAGTGATTATGAGCACGTACAGGAGGCAAGCATGAGGACAAAACATGCTTATTTGCATAGCCAACAATTCCAAGATGACTTGAGAAGAAATTTTCTTCAAGCTTTCGAAGGTTTGATAGTTATTGTACCAACAAAGCCAGATCGTGAGCCACTGAAACCTCCTGATCTAAATCCACCTGAGGAAGCACGAGCTGGAGAAGCAAAGAAAGTTGTTTTGGATCAGTTTGGGTCGTGGTCTAAGCTACCTTTAAAACAGGCTGAGGAGGAAGAGGAGATGGAGTCAAAACCGGCAATTTCTTTTCAGGAACAACACTTGGATGATCAACTGAAACAAGAGGAGAGATCAACAGCTATGTGTGTTCACGTGCCTGGTCAAAACCAAGCTGAAGTAGGAGTAGTTGGTGGATCATCTAGAGCTACTGATTTAGTGCTTGCAGATTTGGTTGATCAAGGTGATGCTGAAACTGTTTCTTCTGATCAACTAGCCAAACCTTCTGTATGGATTCAGACTAGCCTAGTGGAGCATCTGAGGTTTAACAAGGGCCTGCAACACCTTGTTTTCGAACAAGGAGGAAGCTTGTGTTTGCATTGAAGCATCAACAACAATCTGATCCAAATAGAAGCATCATTGAAGCTTGACTTAAAATGGTTATTGCATGAACAGAAAGAACCAATGCTCGTTTCTGGTTTATCCAAGCTGAGATCACGTTTCCAGAAGTCTAAGATCAAGGCTTTTGTTTGGTATCAGTGGAGAGAAGCTCAATCAGAAGCAATGAGATCTGAACTAAACAAGGAGCAGAAGTTGCTTGCTCTAAGTGTTACTTGTAATGAGCAGCGTCCAGTGAAGCCTCTAGGACGTGTGAAGGATTTACAAAGCTTTGTGTTTGAGCCTGGAGGGGAGATAAACGTGCACTAGTGCTTTAACAACACCCTTGAAGAGCTGGATTTGAGGACAAATCCTTTTAAAGGAGGAGGGAATGGTGCGACTTGGATCAGCTTCAAATTTATGCTCTGGAAGCCAATGCACGTCTCATAAAGACTATGGGGCATAGCACAGCTTAATAGGCTCATTGGAGAGCTTATTGGCCTTATTCGTGAGGTATTGGACCGACAGAAGGCTGTGGGCCTTGATGAGGCCTTTATAAAGATAGGAATGACTATGGACCAACATGGACATCTAGTATTCAACCTGATTGACCAAGGAATTGATGGAAGGAAGCTGATTGGACAGGAAATGAAATGGATGGTCTTGCATGATCGAGAAATGGACCGGTCAAACCGACATGGCCGAGAAATGAGTTGGAAATGGAAGATGAAGAACCAGAGCTGGAAATGGATTATCAGGAGTATTTTCATCATCCAAATGAGCTTAAAGAGGCACTTGGTCGTAGCAGAAACAAGATGGATTGAGCCCAAGCAAGAGTTATTCGAAAAAGGCCTTTATCGGCCCAAAAAGTGGAAAGACAAGCCAGCTTGGATTATGTTTGGGCCAAGAAGATTAAGCACGTCTAATATGGTTTATTTTAAGTTTATTTATGATTTTTTATTAAGTGTAAACCAATTGCAATTGGGTTTAGGGTTAGTAAACCAATTAGGAATAGGTTTAGACTAAACCAACTTGGTTTAGGTTTAGGGTTATTTTTAGCTTAGGCTCAGACAAATCGTCTCTTTGGAGACTTCTCTATCTTGTTCACGTTTGTGAGCAGTTTTATATCACACTAAGGAAGAGTTAAACCTTCTGTGATCCATCCTAGACATCAAGCAGGACGCCCCTGTGTCTCAGGAGTAGCTAAACATCTTTAGAGCATCTCATAGTTCTAAGGAGAAGACCATCTCCATCATCTATCATCGATCCACGCCCCCTTCAAGTGATCCAGGGAGATACAGCCATTCCAGGGCCGTACCATTGCTCATCTTCCCTTCCTCTTCTCGTGTCTGTACGCCCCTTAAGAATGGTAAAAATATTAATTCTTCCTCGGCGCATTTACCCTCGAACCTGTCTTGCAGTTTTGGTTCGTCGATCCATATTTTTTGATATTGGTATTTATCCTTTGAAACTTGACATTTATTTTCCGAACTTGACTTTTATCTTCTCCTGAAAATAAAATATAGGCCGTCATAATATCATTAAAGTCAATTTCTTCTAAAATCGTCAGTGTGCTTTTAGTCGTGCTTAAGACCTTTTTGGGCCGTTTTTCGACTTAAATGTTTTTAAGACTTTCTTGAAAGAGTACCTTTGATATGACGTCAATTTTTATAGGAAGGTTCAAATTAATCGTATTGTTGATGCGACTAAGTTGTTAAGTTAACCATTGCCGTTTTGTAAGATCAATCTTAATTCATACGAGAAAACAAGTCTTTGCGGATTTTATCATAAAGTTTCAACGGTAACTCCAATCAAGACGTACAAGAGATGTTTCAATTGAAATTCAAAGGAGAACACAAAGATTGAGGTAAGGGGAAGTAGGATTCCCAAGAGGGCGAGTAGGATGCCCAAGAGGGCGAGTTGGACGCCCAAGAGGGCGAGTTGGACGCCCAAGAGGGCGAGTTGGACGACCAAGAGGTCGAGTAGGAGAAAACCTAGGAGTTTAGGCGAGTCTTACTTGTTTTTGTTGTAAAATCTCAATGAAAACTCTGATTGAGATAAAACGAAAAGCTTTTGGATCGAGATTCAAAAGAGAAAAAAAGGAGAAGCTCATCAGGGCTTTCCCAGCTCACCATGAGGCGAGTTGGAGGGAATAAATATAACTTGCCATCGGGGCAAGTTGAATAGTGTGCGTCTTACTTGTTTTAGTCATAAAATCTCAACAGACTCTCTGATTGAGATGAAATGTTTGATCGGGATTCAAAGGAGAATGCAAAGGTGATCCAAAGGACTGCTCGTTCGGTCCAAATCTCTAGAGCATAAGATCGTTGCGATCATTTCATAGGATTATCAAAGCTACGGTCGCAAGAGCTGTCATCGAGTTACCTAGTTCTAGCAACCCAAAACCTTAAACCTATTTGAGTTGCAGCTCGATAACAAAAGACGAAAAAGAAATGAGAAAGGGTTTTTATTTATTTTGGACTGAACCTTATGAAAGGATGCATACGTACCCCTTTCGAGGATCAAGCCGAACATAGTTTAACTAAAAGAGTGGACCAAGAGATCGATTTGCCGGAGCAAGTTCATTTGGTAATCGAGTGTCAGTCATAGAAACCAAGCTCGTTGAGAATAAAGATTAAGGTTTTTAAGTGAAATGAGTTGTAGAGTCTAAAGAAATCAGAATCGTCGAACAAAGATGGAGAAACGTCTGAGTATAACTCTGTTGTTCTAGCCACCTAAGTTCTAAGTTCTTCTAAGCTAGAATTTCTCAATGTCTAAATCTTCGTATCTCTGCGCGTTTAGCTTTAGCTCCCCTTATATATGCCTTTTGGGTCAGTTCCCCTTTCCATTTTCTTCCCTCAGCCAATTTTATCGCTCTCTAGGAATATTTCATTTTCCTTCGATCTTCGTGTTTATCTGTGGAAACTTCTCATTTATCTTCCAAACTGAACATTTATCTTCTCCTGCAAAGTAAAAGATAGACCATCATATCAATTGGGCTTGATTTGGTATAAAATTGTGAGTGGGCTTTTAGTCGCGTTTTAGACCCTCTCGGGCAGTTTTTTGACTTAAGCGTTTTTACTATTTATCGAAACAGCGCTCCCGAAACGACGTCGATTCCGAAGAAAGTTCAAATTTCTCGTATAGTGGAGGCAGCTTTAGGTGTTTAGTTAAACATTGCCATTTTATAAGATTAATTCGAACCTCATATGAGAAAACAAGTTCTTGCAATTTTTAAATAGTAAAGTTCCAACAGTAACTCCGTTCGAGATGAAACAAGAGCAAGTTCTCAGATCTTGAAGGAGGAAGCAACGAGGACGAGATGAATATGGAGTGGTTGATCCAAATAGCCAAGCGGGCGAGTTGGATTGCTTGTTCGGTCGAACTCGCCCGTTTGGCGAGTCGAACTAGTCCAACTCACCGAACAGGCTAGGTGGACGGCTCGATTGATCCAACTCGTCGAACAGGTGAGTTGGACTGCTTGTTTGGTCCAACTCACCAAACGGGCGAGGTGGACGACTTGTTTGGTCCAACTTGCCGAACAGGCGAGTTGGACGGATAGCTTTGTCCAACTCTCCTGTTTGCCGAGTTGGATGACTCGTTTGGTTCAACTCGCCGAACGGGCTAGTTGGACGATCGAGCCTTTCATTGTTTCGACGTTCGGGATCTGTTTGTCTGATGCCTAGAGTAACCTTTCTTGAGGACATATCGTATGAATCCTGTTCATAATTCATACAAAACTCGATTTTGGTTTTTCCGCTCTCAAATATTATCTTTCTTTATAAAGAGAAACATTTTTCGAGAAATTTCAGTTATTGATTTCGTCATAACCGATTTTGACCCCAACAGTTAGCCCCCGGTAGAATCGTAAGGTTCTAGCCAGCGGTTTGGCATGTTTGGTATGTTAAGCGAAATCAATGGTTGAAAAGGTCCGTTGAAAGTGGTCTACTCACTTCTCTATGAGCGGTATGCAGTAGAATTGGGGATGCACCTTGTGAAGGCTGCCTACCTACCCTTGTAGAAGGAATCAAGCCTTTTGTAGTTCGTTCCGGAGATAAGGTTCTTACATCCTCGTTCCCAGTGAGACCCTTATGGTTTAGCTATGTTGTGTAGAGATTATCGGGCATGTTTCTGCCGATTGCATTGTATATTGGACCTTTGTCGGCCTCCAGAGTAGCCTCATAGACTGTTTATTTTGGCCGAGTGTGGCTTTGGTTTCCAGCCGCTTTGCGAGTTTTTAATGAATTGTGTGTCGCGTTTTAAGAGCATGTTTGTATTCGTGTGAATGTAGTGGGAATATTATGAGTTTTCATCTCATATCTAACTTTTTGTAGATCATTATATTCGCTGTTCATTTTAGATGAGAATGTTCGAAAATTCTGCTTTTCCGAATTTCATGAACGTTGGAACACAAACGAAGAGACATATTTTGGGATCTCGTATCTTTCAATATCATGCCTAGAGATGTTAGAGACAAGTGTGCTGAGTTTAGGGCAAGACCTAGGTCTAATCATAATTTTAGGGGGTGCAATGACTACTTCGGCTTACATTTCCCTATCGTTTTCGAACTGATTCCATCCCGCTTTAATGTCCGGGATATGTTCTCGGCTTATACGACTTGTATGATAGGAATCGAGCATCTCTTCGAGGGAAATTTTTAAGTCTCCCGGAAGTGCTGATCAAAATTATGGATTTCTTTTATCGTGCTATTATCCTTGTGTCGGATGTATGAGAGCTATATCTATCAGATTGCTTAGTCTGTTTAGGACGTTAAGTGTTTGTTGTGATCACCAAAAAACTTATTGGTAGATAAAATCGTTTTGAACCTTCGCGAAGGATACATGTTTAAGAATGTGTGTATATTTTTATTGACTCGGACGAAATGTTTTTAAGGTGAGCATTCCGTTTCAGAAAATTTTGACGAAAAACAGTTCTCCGAGCGTTCGCGACGTCTCGCTGTGTCGAAGTGATACAAGCCCGAAAGCAAATATGGTAAAATGGGCGATGAAATGGTTTTGGTCGAGAAACCGGTGAGATGGAAATGGTTGATGGATGAATTACTGTCCCTTCACTTCAAACCTAAACTGAAACAAAGGAAGGACAATGAGTTTATGAATGATCAAAATAACAACATAAACTAAAAGATATCAAGAATGGAATGAAATATGAATAGAAGATGGAAGATGATCGATGATGGAGATGGTGATGGATAGATGGGGATTAACTCTCTCAATCCGTGGGTGCTGACTCACTCAATCTGTGATATCCAAGGGTGAAGACTCTCTCAACAACCTAAGACACACGAATCTATAGAACACACTGAACTTTCTCTATGAATCCTAAAGACAGATATCTAAGCAAAGACACTTCTTTGATTAAAACAATTAAACTGATTATATTTCTTAAAAGATTGGAAGGTGATTAACTCGTTCAGGTAATGAAAGGAATATAGTTGTTGGAGTTTGAATGCATGAGACTCCAAATAAGGTAAGTGTGGCCACAAATAGATCCTGATCCTATGCTTGCTGGTCCGAGGAAAGAACTCTTCTACTCCTCCTGGATCGTTGGATATACTTCCCAGATGATCATAAAACTCTCCCGGTCGCCATTTTTTGGTTTGACTAAGATTGAACCGGTGAGACTCCAAATTAAGCAATTGCAGAACTGGTTTGACCGGTTTAGGGAATTGGATCATAACGTCATCTTTCCGACGCCATTTGTCCTCATTCTCGGCTTGTTAAAAAGCTAAGAGATTTATCTTGAAGTACATGAGTTTTTTGTCTTGGAAACGCTTTTTGGTTCTTAAGATATACTTCTTTTACTGGGCCTCTGTCGCTGGAACCTCTAAACTGGTTGGTATGGACAGTTTGTTAAGACTCTGGTTCAGCTGTTGGTTTTATGACCACATCATACCCTCCCCATTGAAAATTTTTCGACCTCGAAACTGGATAACCTGCACCAAGATAGAGCAAGTCAGGTTTCATCCTCCTTTGAGATTCTAGGGCCTTACCTTGGTATTTTATCGGTTTGATTTTTGATGACACATCTGGTAGTTCTCCTTTGAGTAGGAATAACAGGACTACTACTCTGTTTTGGTATGGAACTCTGGTGGGTTGTGTTTTGTCTTTTGGATCGTCTGAAATCAAGATGTTGCTGATGATAACTTCTTGTTTTCTTTTGGCATCTAAACACCTTGTGATCTCCTTTTGTGGATCACCTATGGGATCCTTAGCCTCTGTTCCTGAAATGATCTCAAAAATTTTGGAAGAAAACAAGTGAATTATATCTGTGTTTGAGAATTTATAATTTGGACAAGTAAAATTCAAACCTACCCAAATGGTTTCAGCAAGTTGAATAATCATTTGCTCTTTGGCAGCTTGTGTGCTCTTATTGTTTCTTGCATCTTCTTCAACGTTTTGTTGATAATTCTGGTGCTGTCCCTGGTTTTCTTTCAACCTCTTAGCATTTTTTGGTCGTCCATCTCCTTGCCTTATACCTGGATAAAAACTCTTTGGCAAAGACAAGTGTATAAATCCAAAATTTGAAAGTCCTAATGTAACAAGACTATCACTTGTTTTACTTGTTTCTTGTTTCAACTCCAATGATGTACTTCCTAATAACTTTCTAGATGGACAAAACAAAGAAAAATGTCCTTTCTTATGACATCTATAACATGTCTGAATTTTAACATTTTTAGAATTAGAGGATTTACCTTGAGTTGGTGATGATGGTGGAATTTGCAAGCTTGGTGCCAAAGTTTCAACCTTGGTTTCTTGTCCTCGTTTCTTAAGAACTACTTCGGCCTTCTTTCTCCCGGGGCATGTACCTTGTACCTTTTTAGCTTGCAGTGAACTCTTGTGTGAAATCTTCTCTTGCTGGTTAATCTTCTTTTTCACAGCCTTTGGTTCCTGAGGTTTAACCTTTGGCTTAAGTTTCACAGTTTTCTTAGCTTTTCTCCTGCTGGTAGATGTGTTGCACATGGTATCCCTTAGCTTAGGATCTTGAGTCTTCTTGGGTTTAGCCTTTGGGGCTGACCTGACTGCCATGATCAATCTATCTGGCTCAGCATAATTTTCCTCTTCAGATTCTTGGTTGATCTCAGCATCTTCAATAAACTCCTTCTGTAGAAATTTCGTCATCTCTTCCCAGGAATATTTTGGTTCTCTACACTCAAGTCTTAAGAACCAATCTTGTACCCAATGCTTATAAGCATTCTTTTTCAGAGTTTCTTCAGCATGTGTTGTTTTATCTTCTTCTGGAATATCGTTTGCTTGGAACCATTCCTCCATGTCTCTTCCCAACTGATGTAATCTTCGGGTCCATGGTTATATCCTGAAAACGTGATGTATCTTGGTTGATACTCATCATCATCTTTTCTGGCCTCACTTAAGACTTCATTCTCTTCATCAGAATCTTGATGACCTTCTGGCTCATTTTCGTAACTTTCTTCAAAATAGTCTAAACTGACTTGAGAATCAGTTTTATCTTGGTGTTGTTTTTCTGCTCAGGTTATGGTACTTCACACCATGGTTTCTCCTCCATATTCAACTCTTCACGTCCAGAGTCATAACCAAATGTATCTCCTGGTTCAATCTCTTGATTCCAAGTCTCTTCTTCATACTGATCGTTTTTTCCTATACTGACCTGAGAGTTGGTGTCATCACACCTTGGAATGTCATCTTGGTCAGTGCCAGGATGGGTTTGATTCTCCCATTATCTTATTTGGCCTCAAGTTGGGACTGAGTTTCTTCATCAGCTTCATGATCCCAACATTCTGGTTTTTCAAGACAGCTTTCAACTTCAGCCTCTTCCATACTGATTTCTGAATCAGTGTCACTGCTCCATGATTTGTTTCCTCGGCCAAGTTCTTCCTTGTAAAACCTTGTATTGTTTTGATAGTGGTCTGGTGGTTTAGGTTCAGGACAGGCTTCACCAGGGTCGTCTCCATACTCTGAACTAGAGTAATCATAATCAGAACATAAACCATGACAGCCATCTTCCTCACTTGACCATGCTGGGTCGCTTTCACTCATGTAAGAGTCTTGGCTTGAACCATAAGAGTCTTCTTCTTGTCACTAATCTTCCATGGGGTCTCCTGTCTCTATTCTTAATGTTTACCTTGAAAAAACAGAGAAAATAAGAATCAATTAGTGCTTAACAAAATAAAAGGAAAGAAGAACAAAGAGAAAAAAAAATGGAAAATTGGTGTTTTGATTTTTTCTTTTTGAAAATTTCTGGAAACAAATGGAAAATTAACTTCTTTTTTAAAAAACAAAAATTTCTCAATGAGAACACTAAATATATAAACTAAAACAATACAATTTAATTTTTATTTTGGTTTTCTTAAAATCAAGCAAAAATTAAAAGCAGATTTTATGTTTATATGCAAATAAACTGAAAAAGAAATTATGCAATGAACTAATCAAATAAAGCAAGGGGAGATGGCGGAATGAATGCGAACAACTACAATACTAATTGAAAATAATTCCATGAATCAAACTACTCAACTTCTTCTTCTTTATTTTTTATCAAGAACACAAAAATGGCAGAAATGTAAAACTTGAAACAAATGCAGTTTTTTTTAATAGATTTTTGGTTTTATAAAACTGCAAACTAATCAAGAACAAAACTTGAGATGCTAGAAAGGATTGATACAATCTGTTTCAGGAGATTTTAAAGCGCTGATACCAAATGATACAAGCCTGAAAGTAAAGATGGTGAAATGGGCGATGAAATGGTGATGGTCGAGAAACCGATAGAGATGGAAATGGTTGATGGATGAACTACTGTCCCTTCACGTCAAAGATAACCTGAAACAAAGGAAGGAAAATGAGTTTATGAATGATCAAAATAACAACATAAACTAAAAGATATGAAGGATGGAATGATAGATGGATAGAAGATAGAAGATGATCGATGATGGAGATGGTGATGGATAGATGGCGATTGACTCTCTCAATATGTGGGTGCTGACTGACTCTCTCAATCTGTGGGTGCTGACTAACTCTTTCAAGCTGTGATATCCAAAGATGAATAATCTCTCAAAAATCTAAGACACACTAATCTATAGAACACACTGACTCTCTCAATGAATCCTAAAGACAGATTTCTAAGCAAAGACACTTCTTTCATAAAAACAAGTAAACTGATTATATTTCTTAAAAGATTGAAAAGTGATTTGTACATAGGTCGAAAATGAGCTTATATATTTCTCAGGAATCTTAGTCTAACGTCCATAAATAGAAAAGAAAGTAAATAAATCGAAAACATAGCAAGAAGTCGAAAACTAGCCGTTGGAGCTTTATGTGGGATTTCGGCTCCAAGTGAGGAATTTGATACTCCCTGAACCTGGACGGTTTTAGGGGATATGAGAGCTTCCTGGTAACCTTCTTTATGGATTGGAAAGTTATTAACTCGTGCAGGTACTGAAAGGAATATAGCTGTTGGAGTTTGAATGCATGAGACTCCAAATAAGGTAAATGTGGCCACAAATAGATCCTCCTGATCCTATGCTTTCTGGTCTGAGGTAAGAACGCTTCTACTCCTCCTGAATTGTTGGATATACTTCCCATATGATCATAAACCTCTCCTGGTCTCCATTGTTTGGTTTGATTAAGATTGAACCAGTGAGACTCCAAATTAAGCAATTGCATAACTGGTTTGACCGGTTTAGGGAATGGGATCATAACTTCATCATTCCGAGTCCATTTATCCTCATTCTGGGCTTTTTGAAAATTTAAGAGATTCATCTTGAATTACGTAAGTTTTTTTGGGTCGGATTGCTTCTTCATTGGACTTGAAATAACCTCTAAACTCTGATACTCGCAGATGGATGGCCTGGGGAACCTCCAGTTTGTAAAATTCATATCTTCCTGGTACGAGTAGCTTTGAAGATGATTCCAATAGGATTTGAGTCCTTGTTTTGTGTAGAATGCATTAAAATTGTTTTCATCTCGAAATACCTTCTGGTTCTTAAGATAAACCTCTTTTACTGAGCCATTGTCGCTGGAATCTCTAAACTGGTTGGTATGGACAGTTTGTTGAGATTCTGGTTCAGCTGCTGGTTTGATGACCACATCATGAAGTTGAGTTTTTCTTTCATATTCCGCATTTTGTGCTTGAAATTTTTGCGGTCTTGAAGATGTGTGGTATCGCAAGATTTTTGTTTTAACCTTACGAAAGAGAAATGTTTTGTTTTGTTTCTTAGGAATTAGGACCAATGGGTCGCGTAAATTTGTCCCTGAGAATATGCGACTTCTTTCACTCTGCTTTGTGAAGAGTTGGCCCCCGAGATTTATTTCGTGTATAGTTAAGGATGCTTCGTATAGCTCTAGGAGCTTTGTTACGAGAATTTCCTTATGTGCCTCTTTTTACTTGTAAAACGTTGTTGGTTTAGAGTAAACTGAGGAACATATTGAACTTGGTTGGCTGTCGACAAGTTTAAGTTTTTCGTTAACCGTTCGGTGGTTACGTCTAAGTTTTGATATTAAGAATTTATCGTATGATTTTCTATTTCAGGTTATATGATAGTTATTTTCACTTGTTGTTTTTAGACTAATCGTGGATTGTTGTTTTGCCGTTAAATGATTGGATGGAGCAGTGGTTGCTCAAACATTTTGGCTTGGTATAAGGATGTGTTCAGCAGGATATCTGAAGACGTTGCTGGTCACGGATTAGACTCTGGCAGTTCGTGTTAACATTACGGTCATGTTAGTTTAGAATTGTCCTAAAGAGGATGTCGAATTCCGGTTCAGATTTTTATCGGATGGCGTAATTGGCCAAGCGCCAAAGAGCGTTTGTCTAGATTCATGGGCCAAGTTTGATTTTTCCGTACTAAGATGTCCAATCTTGTTAGAAACGATTTTCCACTTTAAGTATCAGTTACACAATGAATGTTTCGTATAATGTTGACTTATAGTCTTACGAAAATTGTTTTGTTTTTGTATGATGAAGACAAAACCTAAGAGGCTCGATAAAGAACCCGTGCGAGATGATTGCCTGCTCGGATGGAACCGAGAGATATGGGAGGCAGAATCTAGTGAGCCGCATGGCTAAAGAATGAGATTTGTAAGATCGTAGTGCGAAGAGATTACTTGTATATTTGCGAACGAGGAATGTGTTTTCCTCTTTCTCTTTTCCGCATTGCGAAGTCGTTTTTCATGACACCGATCTTGTTTTCTCGTAGGCTCTTCCGTATAAAATGTTATAGTTATACAAAAGTAATGGAGGATTGGTTTCATGAGGCATCGCATTGCCTAAATTATTTCCTGTCTACTGCTGCGAGAGTTTGCTTTGTCGAAAGCGTTTTCTTGATGCCGAGACAAAAAAATTTTTTTGAAGTATGGGAGTATACGAGTATAGTATACGTACCTAGTCCCTCTTTTTTTATGAAAGAAAACGGTTGAACCGATATTTTGAAGGGTTCTGTACGTTTTTTCTTTTGATGATTGGGATGATTGACAATCCAGGTCGGTTTAAAGACGACGCTCGGATTGTGACTTGGTGACTTTCCGGTTGATGACTAAGAATATGTCGGTTTTAAGAAAATTGCTAGGAACGAGTGGTTTTAAGACGACGTTCACGTTTCTAGTTCTTTCTTTCCTTAGGAAGCGAGCTGAGTTAGAGTGGCATTGTTTCTCGGTTTTCCGAGAGTTTAGATCGGTTTGCAAGATCTGCCTGAGCAGTCGCAGAACAATAGATGGAGACAGGAAAATTCTTAAGACTTAGTTCGCTAGACTATTCTCCTAGATCCTAAGTTCCCTAAAGTTTTATGGCGATCTCCGAAGCTTTTTTATTTCTTAGTACCTTCCTACGAAAATTCCAATTCTGATTTCGAAAAGTTCCAAGCCGGATATACCTTAGTTTTCTCGAAGGTTTGGTTTCACCTCTTCTCCTTTTTTCTTGCTCATATCCCCTTCCTCTTCTCGTGTCTGTACGCCCCTTAGGAATGGTAAAAGTATTAGTTCTTCCTGGCCGCGTTTAGCCACGAACCTGTCTTTTGGTTTTGGTTCGTCGATCCATATTTTCGTTATTGGTCGTTATCCTTCGAAACTTGACATTTATTTTCCAAAATTTACTTTCATCTTCTCCTGCAAATAAAAGATAGACCGTCATAATATCATTAGGCTCGATTTCTTCTAAAATCGTTAGTGTGCTTTTAGTCGTGCTTAAGATCTTTTCGGGCTGTTTTTCGACTTAAACGTTTTTAAGACTTCTTTGAAAGAGAACCTTCGATACAACGTCATTTTTTATAGGAAGGTTCAAATTAATTAGATAGTTTAGGTGAATAAGGTGTTAAGTTAACCGTTGCCATTTTATAATATCAATCTTCATTCATACGAGAAAACAAGTCTTTACGGTTTTTTTCGTAAAGTTCCAACGGTAACTCCAATTGAGACGATACAAGAGACGTTTCGATCGAAGTTCAAAAGAGAACACAAATATGGAGGTAAGGGCGATTAGGATGCCCAAGATGGCGAGTAGAATGCCCAAGAGGGCGAGTAGGACGCTCAAGAGGTCGAGTAGAAGCAAGCCAAGGAGTTTAGGCCAGTCTTACTTGTTTTTGTAGTAAAATCTCAATGGAAACTCCGATTGGGATGAAACGAAAAGCATTTCGATGGAGATTCGAAAGAGAACGCAAAGGATAAGCTCATCAGGGATTTCCGAGCTCACCATTAGGTGAAAATAAATCTAACTTGCTATTGGGGCGAGTTGGACAGTGTACGTCCGACTTGTTTTAATCGTAAATTCACAACGAACGCTCTGATTGAGACGAAACGAAAAGTTTTTCAATCGGGAATCAAAGGAGAACGCAAAGGTGATCCAAAGGACTGCTCATTCTGTCCAACTCGCCCACGGATTGTTTTGTCCAACTCACCGACCTGGCGAGTTGGACGGCTCATTCGGTCCAACTCGAGTTTTGATGGTATTGTGGTGCGGTCGTTTCGTAAATGTCTTCAAATTCTTTCGACAAAATTTATATCAAAGAATTCTAACTCGTTTCACTTTATGAACCATGTTCCAATTGCCAAGTTCGATTTTACGAAGCTGTTTTGGAAAATGTTGTTGAGCTTTAATTTTACGAAAGTTATTCCGCGAAATGTAACGAGTTTATTTTTACGAAAGCTGTTTCGTAAAATGTTGTTGAGTTTAATTTTACAAAACGTCGTGATGTTAGCTTGTTTTGAGCTGGGCTGTACGAGAGCCTTTTTCGGAAAACTCACGTTTTAACCTCTGAAACTTTGGCTGTGATGAACTTAATTATCGGGAGTTGACTTAATCAGAGATTTTCTCGTTCTGCAGGATTGATCCGAGGGGATTTTGAGTAGTTTTTACGAAGTAAGTTTAAGTGAAAATCATTGAGAATTCACTGAATATGTTGTGTAGAATCGAAGCTTGATATTTTACGAAATCTTAGGTTCCAGAAAACATTTTAGCAGTGAGGGATACGATCTCTCGTTTTGCTTAATTTAGTTTTCGTCATTCGTTTTAGGCTTCGAGTGATTTAATAAAGATCAACTTTTTTTCTTCTAAAATTGTTTGGTAGAAGTACAACAATGGGGGTTGTGTGCCCGATTTGCTGTGCTTCCTTTCTATGCAAGTACTCTAGGGTTTCTCTGCGATTTCTGGGAGAGAAAGTTTTATTTTTCCAAAAAGTTCTCGAAAAATATCTTTTGGTCGAACCTTTACGTGCTGAGATTTTTCCAACTCGGTGATGAGACCAATTTATCAGGGTTTGATAGATTTTTATCGTTGCCCTTTTTGTTTAGACAGAGAAATCACGAGCTCGTTCTGGTTCTCTCTCCGTGGCAAAAAGTCGCGACTAGGTTTTTCGTTTATTTCAGGCACTGCGGCATTTGCGTAAGCGTTGGCCATATGAGCAGTCTGTGCTGTGAGTTTGTCTTTCATATCTCCAGACACCGTTTCGATCAAGCGTTTTGCAGCCATGAGTTAGAGTAATCCGTACCCCCCCCTCCTAGCGCCAAACTGCGGGAACCGAAATTCACACCGTAAATTTCCGTAATTGAAGGAAAAGTCAAGAAACCCTAACTTTCCCTGAGATCCCGGATTCTCTGCGAGAGCCAACGACCAGTAATCGAATAAATGCGGAAATATGAAAAGATAACAAAACTGATCTATAGAAAAAGTAGATCTTATTTCGAATCCACATAAGAGCGTTACGGTCATTTCAAAGGATTATCAAAGCTTTAGCCACAAGATCTGTTAGGGAGTTACCTAGTTCTAGCAACCAAAAACCTTAAACCTAGTTAAGTCGCAGCTCGTTAAAAAAAAGACGAAAAAGATATGAGAAAAGGTTTTGATTGATTTCAGAATGAACCTTATGAAAGGCTGCCTACGTACCCATTTCGAGGATTAAGCCGAACATAGTTCAGTAAAAAGAGTGGACCAGGAGATTGAACTGCCAGAGCAAGTTTGTCTGGTAACCGAGTGTCAGTCATAGAAACCGAGCTCGTTGAGAATAAAGCTTAGGGTTTCTAAGTGCAATGAGTTCTAGAGTGTAAAGAAATTAGAATCCTCGAACAAAGATGGAGAAACGTCTGACTCACCAAACGGGCGAGTTGGACGGCTTCTTCGGTCCAACTCGCCCGTTCGGCGAGTCGGCCTAGGCCAACTCGCCGAATGGGCGAGGTGAACGGCTTGTTTGATCCAACTCGCCGAACGGGCGATTTGGAAGGCTTGCTTGATCCAACTCGCCCATTCAGCGAGGTTGACAGCTTGGTCGGTCCAACTCGCCGAATGGGCGAGTTGAACGGCTTGTTCGGTCCAACTCGCCGAATGGGCGAGTTGGACGGCTTGCTTGGTCCAACTCGCATGTTCGCCGAGTTGGACAGCTCGTTCTGTTCAGCTCGCCGAATAGGCGAGTTGGACGATCGAGCCTTATAGTCATTTGGTTGTTTTGATGCTCAGGATCCCTTTGTATGTGGCCTAGAGTAACCTTTCTTGAGGACTTATCGTATGAATCCTTTTCATAATTCATACGAAACTCAATTTCGGTTTCCCCCCTTTCAAATATTATCTTTCTTTTTATAAAGAAACTTTTTCTCGGAAGTTTCAGTTATTGATTTCGTCGTAACCCCAACATAAAATACCTATCTTCCCATTGAAATCCACTGTTGACTTCTGCTTACTCTCAAGAACCTGATCAATCATACTCTCCAGTCTGCTTTCGTGAGTTTCTGGTGGGGGTTCTGGTAAAAAGAAGGTTTGTATGTTGCTATAAGGTTTCTGGTACTATGAACTCTGATTGTAATTATTCCTCTGACCAGTGCCATAAGAGTTCTTGTTTCCACCCTGATTCTCATACTTCTGAAACCCAATACAATTAATGTAGTTCACATCCTCTTCTTCGCCCTCATTTCGAGTATCAACAACCTCTACACCTTGTGCAAAACTCACTTGCTTCTTGAGAAGCTTGTGAATACTGTCTAACTCTGCTTGAACTTCATCAATCTGCTCCTTCCCAAGTATAGAAGCCGGAATTCTCCTCTCCATGTCAGTGTTTTTGTAACTCTGCGCCTACTGCTAGATGCCAAGTTCTCAATAAGTCTCACAGCCTCTTCTGGGTTCCTAGTAATGAATTTACATTACTAGCAGTGTCTACAGCCATCTGGTAGACCACAACAATGACTCTGAAGAAGGGACTAAGCAGATGTACCTCGTTGAATCCGTGGTGTGGACAATCTCTCTCCTAAGAGTTGAATCTGATCCAGGAGCTCTTGAATGCTTTTGTACGCTCCTATGTGAATGTAAAGATTATGTTCCTCAAGTATTCATATCGTAAATCATCAAGAAAGTTACGCAGGAAGGCGTTCTTTATGTCATCCCAGGATGTAAGAGATCCTGGTGGTAACTTCTTAAGCCAATATGAAGCATCTGCGTAAATTGAGTACTTGATGAGCTTGCATAAAAGATAGTCCTCAGGGACTCCATTGGCTTTGATAGCAGACACTAGATCCTCGAACCTCTCAAGATGGTCCATCGGATGCTCATGTGGTGACCATGGAAATGTGTCTGTCCCACAAATGTAAAGTATGCAGGATTCAGCTCCAAATCGTGCCTCTGGAAAGAAGGAGGACAAATGGCATATTTGTTGGGTAATATTGATCTGGACGGTTGTAGTTAGCCAATGTTCTGGTTCGAGCAGCCTAAGTATCCGCATTAGCAGCTTTTGGAGCAGCTGATTCTAGTTCATGGATTACATCCCCCTGACCTGCTGCATCACGCAGATGACCATGTTGGTCATGCATGTCGCCGTTTGTATCTGTTGTTGGAATAAAAGTAGCCACCATGTTGCTCGCTCGTGGATTAGTGTCGATCGCCGACAATGTAATACTATTGATCTGCGCTAGCAGAGTAAGGTCAGTCAACGAAGATGTGTCGGTGTCGATCAATATGGTGCGCTTTCCTTTGTGGATTGCATGTTCTACTGAAACAGGTTCTGACAACAGTAGGTCTTTTTCCTTGTTGTTTCTGGTACTGCTGGGCATGCACCTGAAAGACAAAGAAAAAAATTCTATGTTTAGTTAGTAAAATAAAAGAAAAACCTAAACTAAATCTATCTATTAGATCTAATGGCAAATCCAATGCTTCCCGAGAACGTCGCCAAATTTGATATATTCTCAAATTAACTTATGAGCAACTTACTCTCTCAAATAAAAGGTTTAGTTGTAGTACTTAGGGATCAAATCCACATGGAGCGTGGCAACACACTATATTTGTAGCTATGTAGATTAAGCTAGGAAAGTAATTAAATAGCAGTAGACAATAGAGCATTTGATTAGATGGTTGTAAGATAATAGGAGAAAATAGCTAGATCTAGGTTTTCAGGTAATCATAATTACATTGATAAAGAAGCTAAAGGTGTGTGTATGATATTCTAGAACGTGAACTTTAATGTATAGATATTCAGTTGACGAATGTAAGTCTAATAATTATCTAAGTCCAGTATTCTAGATATCGCTAATGAACATGGAACGAGTCGTCGATCGATCGTAGGCGCTGAGCATCATCGATCGACGACTACCTTAAACCAGGTTTCTTGTCCTATTTGATTGGTTCACTAACTTCCTAGACCAGCTTCCGCATGTATATATCAACCTAGCTCAAAAGAATCAATTCATGGCTTTGTACCTAGTATTTAGGTATTTTGATATTGTCTGGCCTTTCAGTCGGTCACCAACAAGTCGGTCCATCTTGCGCTTAACGGTCGATCGATGACAGCAGGGCGTTGTGGATCAACAATCTACATAAATATTGACTATACCTTCTGATTCTTCAGCAGCTACGAGTTTCTCCATCATAAAGCCCTAAAATATTACATTATCTCCACATTGCTCCAAAACATACATGAAATGAAAATAGCCTAAAATAGACTCAAAAACATATAATAGCTCCTAAAAAGCACCTATACTATGGGTAAAAAAGGGTAAAATCCATAGTATATTAGATATGGGAGGAGAGGACTCTGGACGGTAGGAAGTCGTTTCCTAGAGGTCCTAAGCCAACTGATATTTGCAACTATTGAAAAGAGGAGGGACATTGGAAGTCAGACTATCCCAAGATAACAAAGCAACAATTTGGGTCTGTTGCAGTAGCCGAGGATGAAACCAAAAGGCCCTAAACCGTAAAACTAAAACCGACATGTCTTCAAACCGATTTGGTCAATTTATAAAAAAATAATTTGATCGAACCACCTATGCATATGCAAACCATATATGTAACATAATCAATAATCCCTAAACAGTAAACACTAAAACTGAAACAAACATGCCTTCAAACATAATTGGTAGAATTAGTCAATTTAGTAAAACATGTAACAAAACAATATGTAACACAACCCATGATATGTAACAAAAACAATATGTAGCAAAAACAGTATAAACCACGTTCGTTCTCAGTATGTAACACAACCCATAATCAATTTAGTCAAACATGTAACAAAACAGTATGTAACAAAAAAACATTATAAAACACGTTCTTTCTCAGTATGTAACGTGTATGTAACGTTGGTAGAATTACTCAATTTAGTAAAACATGTAACAAAAACAATATGTAACAAAAACAGTATAAAACACATTCGTTCTTACTATGTAACACAACCCATAATCACTAAACAGTAAACAAGGAAATGTATATGTGTACATGATACAACAAATTGAGTTACTTAAATTATACAAATTGAGTCATTTATGATAATTTAAGGAGAACACGAACTATTGAGGTAACTAAGAACAATGTAGGTAAGGTAATTTCGCATTAGCCATATCAGAAAGTATAGAGTTATCATCCATATATGATCATTACATATAATAATAATCATGCCTTATATTTACAATACATGAGTCGTATGAATTAATATGGTTTCCAATATCAATAAAGTATATTATATGTACAGCTGCAAAAAATTGGCGATATCACCATCTTCTAGTAATATGTCAATTATTAGGTGATAATTTTCTCCATCCATTTAAAAAACATATGCACCATGACCATTGTTACTAGTTTTTTATACTATTTTATCAACTAAACTTTCCCCAGTTAGGTACTCATCAAACAACAAGTGTTCCAAATATAAGTTCATCCTCACTGCCAATTACTAATTTTTTCCCGTCCAACTTCTCCAGAAATATTTTATCAACAAGATTACTCACATCATGCTCCATTGTCTTCTCAATTGATCGGCCCTCGATGTTGTTACTATCAATCTGCATGACAAAGGAAATAACAAACATATTAGAATACAAATGATATAATAAAGAACGTAGAGAAAAACAATATTGGGTCAGATAATTAGGTAAATGTGACAATTATAAAATAACTGAAACAACAATGTGAAGAAATGAACAACAATATTTTATCTGCAAGATTACTCACTTCATGCTCAATTTCCTTCACAATTGTTTGCCCCTCAATGTCGTTAACACTAAGAATGACAAAGCATGGTTAAAATATTTCTAACTATCAATGATATAATAAAGACCATAGACAAACACAATATTGGTAAATATATGTTGGCTAAAGAAGGCAATTATAAAACAAGTAAACATTAATCTAATGAAAACAAGAGCAATATTGGATCTGCAAGATTACTCAGTTTATGCTCAATTGCATTCTCACTTGTTGACCCAAAGTATCGTTAACATTCATCTGCATGGGGAAGGAGATAACAAATATATTAGTATACAAAAGATATAATAAATACCATAGAAATAGCAATCAAGATATGTTGTTAAATATGACAAATATATAAGAATGGAAACAGAAATTTGAAGAAATGATGTGCAAAAAAAAATACAAGGTTACTCACTTCATGCTCAATTTCCTTCTCATTTCATGCTCAATTTCCTTCTCGCTTGTTGATTCTCAGTGTCGTTAACATTCATGTTCACGAAGAAAGAGATAACAAACATAGTAGCATACGAAGGATATAATAAATAGCACAGAAATAATAATAAATATATGTTGTTAAATATGACAAATATATAAGAATGGAAACAATAATTTCAAAAAATGAAGTGCAAAAACTATACAACTCTAAGTGTGAAAGTTTAAGGTTTGTGTCTTTAGGAAGATATCTTGATTCATTTTATATAATTTTTTTAGTAAATGAGATTTGCACGAGAAGATACAATTAAAATTGTAAAATCATAGAAAATTCAAATGTGTTTAAAGAATATTTATGTGTTAAACTTTCCTTAAATGGATCCAGTTTAATAGTTAGTTTCATGTACCAAATTTTATTGGACTATTAACATAAAGTATTCGTAGGACATATTTGGTATATTATTTTTTACAAATAATATTTACTCTTACAACTGAGAAAATTTTGGTGATCGGAATATTTCGAAAGTGTGCTTTTTGGAAAATATCAAGTTGCTATCAATCAATCTAATCATATAAGAAGCATTTAAGATAATATATCTCGTCTATGTTACTTTGGTCTTAAAAACTATTCAATAAACCCTAAAATTAAACCCTACATGTCTCCAAACATGAGCACCAAACCTTAAACAACAAACCCTAACTCAAATTACATGTCACTTCCAAATCATAATGCAGACACTGAATCACAAATTAATTAGATCGTCCAATACAAATATTCACACCACATATGTTTATACACAAACTATACGAAAATATGAAAGAAAATAATAGTCAAAAATCATTGTAATAGATTGACTTTTTAATATGGGGTCGAACCAAATGAACAATAGAACAGAATAACCGAGTGATTTGTTTATTAGGATAAGCAGACGACAGATTAATACAAACCGGGATTCAAAATTTGGAAATTAAAAACGGCTTTTTATGCACAAAATTATATTATAAAAGTTTAGAGAGCATCAAAGTTTACAGACGAAACATAAGAAATAGAAAACATTATAGTAAATCAAAAGATAGAACCGTTGAGAGGCGAGTCATGCTCAGAAGTATGAAATAACCCATGAGGAAGCTTCAACTTAGCCCTTAATGCGATTGTTCGGAAGAACAACTGATTGTCGAATGAAATGACGTGGATACATACGTGCTCAAATTACTCTAGAGCTACTGATTACTATATTAAATAAGAGGTTCAACTGTGGTAGGGATCAAATCCATAAAGAGTGATGGCACACAATAGATTTATAATCAACTTAGTTATGCTAGACAATTAATAAAACTTTAAGAAATAGTTAATCCGGAATGAGTTGGTTTGTAAAAAATTAAGGAAAATAATTAGATATAGGGTTTTCAGGTAGTCAATTATAATGGATAAAAGCCAATGGGTTTTCAATCATATTAACACAAATTTAATAAGAAAAGATATAAATTATATCTATCATATGGCTAAGCTCATAGTCTACAACTTCTGTGTGCAAATTGGAATGACCTTCGATCGATGGTATGCAAACGACATCGATCGATAGCTTTCTTAGTCAAGCATTAAACAATTAGATTTGCTAAGTTTTCTCAGAATAACTAGACTAATCTCTCGATTATCCCTAGAAATTTAAGCTCAACATGATTAATTCAAGTAACGATCCTACTCTCGCAGGTATTAATTATCCAAATATCAAGGTTATAGTTAGCTACTCAAGAACACAATCAATAAGCACAATTCTGATGATAAATCTAATAATCACCCTAGCAATTCTATTGTCTGGCTAATCCGTCATAACCATTAATAAACCCTAAATCTAACAAGATATCTACTATGTCATAGCTAAGCAGAACGCAATCATAAACATAAAATAATGCATATAATAGGGATAGAAAACTGTGGTTCCAATACAAAGCTTGAAAAAAATCTTGATCTTCTCCTCAAAACTACTATATTTGCTATGAAAATCACTAAACTTGTAAAATAGCTTTCCTTGTATAAAAACCAGCAACGATAATATAACCTATGTAAAACTTGTCTAGGGGCAATTTTGTAATTTTTTGTTACTTGGGCTTCAGTTTGGGTACTCTATGAATTGAGCTTCTGTGTGTTGACCGTCGATCGACGGAAAGGGTGCGTCGTCGATCGAATCCTCGCTATGTCTCGGCTCGTACAATGCTGATCTTGGCCAGCTAAAGGGTTCCTCTCTCTCTCTCTCTCTCTCTGATCTCCAGAAAGACTCATAATCTCTATAATGCTCCAACATGCACGTGGACCTGAACAGACTGTAATACACACCTAGACCCAAATAACAAACACTAAATAGGGCTTATAATATGGTCTTAAAGGGGTTAAAATTGACCTATCAACTTCCCCAGACTTAACCTTTTGCTTGTCGTCAAGCAAAAAAAAGAGTAAACTTGTGGAAGAGCTTTAAAAACATAGGGACTCAGAAAATCTGTACCTCATTATTATCACATTTACTATGTTGCAACCACATCAAGCAAATGTCAATATTAGAGAAACTTTATATACTTTATACTAGTATAGCAACCAAATCCATTCTACCAACAACTTAGCGAATACTAGTCTGACTCACCCTCTACTAACCTTATTTCTTGCATAAAATAAAAGTGCAAGGCTTTACCTTGTGGATATCGATCAGAGGACACATGGAATCTTACCCTTTTAACTATTTGAACACAAAAGCAGTCTTCTCTGATCCCTTTCTTCCCTCTTTCTCTCTTCTCTCAATCTCTTTATATTTTTTTATAAGTCCAATGAATAAATGATGGTGATACAATCCATCTTATTCCTCTTTCTTTTTCTTTTCTCTCTTTTTTATTTTATTTTCGAGAAGGTGTAGGTGAATAATGGGGTCATAGGTAATTTACATATCCCCTTCTTCCACAATGTGTGATCATTCCTTTCTGAATTAGAATAATTGTGTCACAAGTAATTTCCCTACTCGCTGCCTCTTTCAGGAAATCATCTCAATCTCGTATATATATATTTTATATAGATGCCGAAGAGAGAGTGAGAAGGGAATCAGAAGCACACAGAATTTTACCTTCCAGACTTGTAAGAGGAATCCGATACAATGTATCCCAAACCCCAAAGCAAGCAAATAAGTCAGTATTAGTTGTGAGGTTAGCTTCGGTTCCTTCAAACTTTCTAAGCAAGTGTGATATAGTGGCAGGATGATCGACTTTCGTATCTGTAGTACTCTATGCCATCAACTAATATAGAATGGTGCTATAGAATGTTTAAATAATAAGTAAAAATTTAAATATGATCGTAATTCCTTTCTTGAGTCAATAAAACTCAATAAAACACATAATAATAAAACTCAAAATAGAAATCAATATCAGTAAACTCCCCCTAAACTTAAATACAACTGTCCTTAGTGGTATCCCGTCTCGGTTAGGTGGGAAAAATTAAATTATAAGTAAATAGCTTAAGAAAGAACTCGATACCAGACTTTGTAATGAGTGTTGACCGATGGTAGGTCTTTGTCGTCGACTGATGGTTGTGTGATGGTGTCGATCGATGGTGGATCTCAAACTTCCTTCCACCTTTTTTCACATAATAACCTGCAATAAATAAATAAAATCTGAAATTAGTAATAATAAATAAAAACAAAGTTAAAACTTACTAAATAGTGGGTTGTCTCCCTCTCAGCGCTTGGTTATAGTCTTTAGCTTGACGTTTAGTACTGTTTGGACTAAGATGGGTGTAGAGTATCACTCGTTGGAAAAAAATGTCCACATCTTTTTTGCTCATTTGGAATCAGGTACCAACGAAGCTTCTTATAGCTTCTTCACCTTCTTCTTTAGCTGTCCATGTTCTCCTTGGTGATCTGAATTTGACTCATCATCTCTTGAAGGTTATCAGTATGTTTGTGTAACCAGACAATCGTGCTATCTGTGGGTAAGGATATGTCATCCAATCTTCTGAAGATATCTTCCATCATCATGTCTTGAGATGCATATACTCCATCAGGTTTATCTTCTAGCAGCTTTTCAATTACCAGCCTCTGTCTAAATAGTCTGTGTGAAGCGTTGATCGATGGTCTGGATCATCCGTCTATCGATGGTGCCTCCTCTGCTCCATTCGCGTGCTGTCTCTGAATCATCTGATGAGTAGAATCCATCTTTTTATTCATCTCCTTCATGCACTTAGTTAAACATATAATACTGTTGTTGAATAGATAATAAATATCACCAATCTTCATGTAGTAGTCATCCCTCAACATCTCCCGTTCTATATAGATTCCTTGTACCATGTCATCTACTTCTGCTCCGTTATAGTAGTCAGCTGATGGCCTGGTCTCCTCAAAATTATCTTCACACTCTGGCAAAAAAATGACCAGTGTGACCAATAATGGCTTCTCTCTGATGTCTTCTTTGGAAACTTGATGAATCTTCCATCTATAGCTCGTGAATTGCCATATTTGTCTTTGTAGGCACCATACTCATCTCTTTCTCCCCCTAATCAAAATTCACTGGATAAAACAATTCAGGTTCTGGTCTGTAACCAACAAAATCCTATGAAAGGTGAGTGTCAATCGATGGCATCAGTGTTGCGTCGATCGGTGCTTTGTCGTTATCTGCATTGTTGTCATGTTGCTGTTGTCTGAAGAGATTTCCTGATCATTTGGCCATTACGAGTATGTATGTTACATGTTCCCAATATACATTGAGATTTCGTCCATCCATTGCTCGTGCATATCCTTCTGGGTCTCTCATAATTCCAAACTCATCTGGTCTGAGATAACAATAATCTTCATAGTATTTTGCCAGATTAGCGTCGACCGATGGTATTGTGGCACCGTCGGTCGATGCCGCGATCCAGGTTCCATCGGATCCTCTGAAATTTCCAGCTTCCTCTAGTGCGAGAGCACAATACTCGATTGTTTTTTCTTCAAGATAAGAAGCGTCGTAATCTGGGTTAGCCGTATCATGTCCAAGGTCGGGGTTGTCGTCGATCGCTGTCAAAGGGTGGATGTCGATCAAATGTTGGTTAACAACGCCGATCGATGTGTTGGGCTGGGTGTCAGCTGATGCTCCATCATACGACTCATTCTCTTACTTGAAATCGCAGAAACATGTGGCCACAAGTCCTGGTTCATGAACCAAATCAATGAGAGCAGTCTTGGTTCTAGTTTAAACATGTTCATAGGAATGATTTTGATCAATAAGGGATAGATACAACCTGTTTGTCTTATATCGCATACTTCTCCTAATGTGGCCATGAAAGCTCTTCCAAGTAGCAGGGATGGATTTGGCTCCACTTGGACGTCCAAGACATGAAAGTCTATAGGAATTGGCATCACCGATTTGCACTTGGAGGTCTTTGATTATGCCTGAGTTTACCTTAGAGCAATCCAAAAAAGTGAATGAATCACTAGAAGGCTCCACCTTGAAGCTGAGCACCTCTGCCATGTTCCTTTGCATAATGCTTACTGAAGAAAAGGTGTCGCAGAGTTCATGAGAGTAGTCATGTCCCATGATGTTGCAGGGAACTACAAATTTTCCAGGGTCGCTTCTATTCTTCTACTTAACCCTCTTCTTTATCTTCTCCCTCAGATGATTAAACATTCTTTCAATGCCCTTATCATTCTCCTTGGTTTCTCTGAAGAACATCCACAATATGTAAGTGTAATAAGCTTCTTTGAATGGGGTTTCTAAATGAATTCTAAGGACTATCTTTGTAAAGCTATCCATCTCTTTCTCATTAGCTTTCCTTCGAAGATGCTTAGGGACCTTATTCTTTCTTCTAGTATGTCCATCCATTGCTTTCTCAATTACCGTAGGGACTGAATTATCGGTTTTTTTGGGTTTGGGTAGGGTGGGATTCAAGTTCCTATGAGTATATATAAGGCTCATATCTATGCTTGGCAACCAACATCCTTCTATTTTGATAGGCCGTTGATCGATGGTAGGGCCCGACTGTCAATCGATGTCCATCTCTTTGTACACGGATTCTTCAAGCACCGTCGATCTATGGTTAGTGTAAGCTGTCGATTGATGGTCGTACGAACATATCATGGGGTTTCCACGATTTTTTTCCTCCTGATGTCTAATATCTTCCACAACTTGCCAAAAATAATCATCAATGATGGCATTGATGTGATGCTTCTTTCCAGTCTCAATATTTTCCTTGATCAAAGCTTCTTGTCTCCTCACAGCCTCATTGGTCTGAACAACTTGATTCTCCACCTTCTATACATGGGTGTTGAGAGATTCAAACTGTTGAGGTTGGCATAGACAACATCAATCTTTCCATTGAAATCCACCGTCATCTTTGTGGGAACCAAAATTTGCACTGTCAATTTTGATAATCGGAGAAAAGCTAAGAAACCCTAACTTTCCCTAAGGTCCCAAATTTTTGCTGAGCCTAACGACAAGTAGTCAAGTTATGATAAAATAGACGAAAAAATAAATCAAGATGAAGAAAAGAGCAATAGAGATCTTATTTTGAATCGGCATATGAGCGTTTATAACAAGTAAAAGCCTTGGCCAAAAGAGCTGTCGGCAAGTTCCCTAGTTCTAACAACCTAAGACTTGAAATCCTAATTGAGTCGAGCCGCTCAATTACAAAAATGGACAATTGCCTAAACTGCTCTAAGTGCTAAGTTTCAGAGAATTACGTGTTTGTGTGTCCCTCTCCCTTACTTCTCTAAATCGGTCGTCGATGTCGGTCGTCTTTCTTTTTCTGCAGCCGATTTGCGTTTATCATTCCGCGGAAATCTTCCTTATCTTCTTGTTTTTTTCCATAGTTATCCCAAAACTTGAGAATTCTCTTTTTTTCCATTTATCTTCTGCGGATATCTGGTAGACCGTCATTATATTTGGGCTCATTCTCTTCTGAAACCGTAAGTGGGATTTTATCGCATTTTCGACCCTTTCTAGTCGCTTTGCGATTTAAGCAATTTTACGATTTCTTTCGGAAAAATCGTCCTTCGAATGATTACACAATGCTGGCTCCACAAAATAATAAACCAATCGTATAGTCGAGGTAACACTGGTGTTTAATTTAACCATTACCGTTTAAAACGATTGACTCGGAGTTTTACGAGAAAATAAGTCTTTGCAATTTTAATTTTAAAACTACAAACCGAGATGCCAATCGAGACGAAACAAGAAACAGCCTAGTCAAGATTCAAAGGAGAGAATGATGAAGGGGATACGGTCTAGTACGCGTCTAGTCACCCATGGGTGACTAGACTTTGCGAATATTCTAGTCGTCCATGGTAGTGAGTCTAGTCGCCAATGGGCGACTAAACGTTGCGTGCATCTAGTCACTCATGGGTGACTAGACATTACGTGTCTAGTCTAGTCGCCCATGGGCAACTAGAAGTTGCGTCTCTAGTCCCCCACGTGTGACTAGACTTGAAAGCAATGCGGTTGTTCCTTCGATTGCACGTATTGATTCTTTGACCGGGACAAGATGGGTTGGGTGATGAAGATTTTGGATACAACGTTTTAGCGGTTTATTTTTACTCGAAAGAGAGACAACGTTTCTGTGGTAATTTTTAGGCATCGATTTCGTCGTAATCATTTTTGACCCCTTCAATTAGGCCCCAACTTGCAAGAATTGCCGAAGCGTTCTTGCGAGATGTTAGGCGTGTTAGGTAAGTTAGGCGGAATTGATGGCTAAAAGTCCGAGGATGAATAATAAGTCTTTTTTTATAAGTATGTGGAGTGCTTTCAAGTTGTTTACTTGCTTACTCCCACCAGAAAACTCTCCCTAGGTAGAAAATCCTTTTTTATCTCTTCTTCACTTGTTTTTTTTTTGTATTATGGATTTCAACAATGAAGTTTTCGAGAGTGCATTGCCTTCCATTTTTGTTCCTGAGAGCTTACGAGTTTGGGTTGACGAGATCATTCCGATGGTTGAGTTTTTGTGATATTTCGTTGATCTTGAGGAGGTGAAGGTGTAATGGGAAGCGACCTGCGCTCTCGCACCTCCACGGGCGGAGTATTGGTGTCATACGAGACCGACCTTCGTAGAGCCTTCCGAGGGGCCGAGTGAGTGTAGGAGTTATTTCCTTGCCACCATCCGGGATTTTTGCCGTGTCCCGGAGGAGGTGAAGTTTGGGATACCGAAACATGGGGAGAGTGCCAACTCTCCGCCTCGTAGCTACTTTACATGCTACAAGATGCATATTCTGTAGTTTTGCCTATGGTTTCCCATGCAGGAAGTCATTATCCAATTCCTGGATCATTATGGCTTGTCGATAAGCCAACTTTCGCCTGCCGGCCTCCAGAACCTTGTTGGAATTTTGGTTCTAAGTTATGAACGAGGGATGGACCTGAGCGTCAACTATTTTCTGGCCTTTATGTATCCGAAGAGTACGGGTTTGTCACTCAGATACTTCCTCAAGCCGAGAATCCCATGACGGTGATCACGTCGTTTACATCCAACTTTCATGGTTGGGATAAGCGTTATTCTTTGTGCGCATAAATAAGTCTTCTATTGCGGAAGGAAGCATCCCTTTCTTCAAACGAAGATGGGGTTGCAAGGGTATCGTGGTTGGACTCTTTGATCGTTTTTGGTTTCTTATTATCTTTTTGTTTTGCAGTTATAGACCTGCTTCCCATGTTTCCTGCAGACACACTTGTTGCTAGGGACCTTCTTTGAGGCGGCCCTTTCCATTGGGGTTACTTTTCTCCGCGACGAGTTTGCGCAGCGGTTGAGTACCATCACGCTCAAGCTCGACCTCATACGGTCGTGGAGGAAGAATCGGATCCAATTATGGATCAGTACATCCCATAAGAAATTTCTGCTGTGAGGGAGAGAGAGAGGTCTCCCAAGAACAAACATGTCGCCGCTGATGAAGGCAATGTTGCTTATGATGGGGTGGGTCTGCCCTCGTAGGAGTGGTATCACAATATCCTTGCTGGAGATGGGAGAGGTACCAGTCAGACCCCACTGCCATCGCGGGGAGGTGGATCCAACCTTGACGAGTATCTTGCCTTTTTTAACGTTCCATCCGGTCAGCCTGCCACCAGTAGAGAGCCTGTTAGATCGGCGAAGTTTATGGAAGCATCGCGAGTCTGCATGGGGGGTCAGTTTTTTCATTTACTGCATCCTTGTTTTGTATAATTTGCCTCTAACGAAAGGTTTCGTGCAGCGCCTTCATGTGTAGGATGAGGCCCTCAGGACGAGCCATCTTGAAACACAGACGGATCCGTTCAAATCTGAGATGGCCCATAAGGAAAATACTCGCCTGAAGGGTGAGGTCGAAGCATGCCTTCTTCGTGAGAAAGATTTTAATCGGGAGAGAGCGCGCCTTCTCCATCACGAGCGTAGAGCTGGTCGAAGTGAGATGGCCTCAATTATGAATGACTGTTCGATGCTGTTCATGGCCAACTTTGGAGTGTTTCAGCGTGCATATAATTCCTTCCAGGATTATCGCAAGTTTCGAGGTTCAGTTGGCGCTTTGTGGAGTATGCAGGGAAGCGACTACGACTTCAAGACAAAAGAGACGATGATATCAAGGAATCCGGCCGACCTTTCCAACATGGAATCGACGATCCTTTAGATAGAGAGGAAGATTTGGGAGCACTAGGTCCCGATTCCTGTTACTCCTGACTCGGAGGAATTTGGACCTGCTGCTCTGGGAGAGGATGTCGAGGTTGAGCAGCGTGTGGACCCACCGAGAGTTAGTGATTACGAGTTAGATCCATGAAGGATATTCTTGTTTTTAAGGTAGTGTGTTCCCTATGTTATGTTTATGTTATCGTTTTGGCCAAGTGTGGCCGTTAGAATTTTCGGGACTGGCTGTGTGTGGATTTGAATCCCTGCCGCTCTGCAGCTTTTCTTTAATGAAGTATGTTTCGTTTTTAATAGTGTATGATTAGTATTGTGGATCTAGAGGAAGGAATACGAGTTTCCATCTCGTCTAACTCTTTGAAGAATCGTTACGCCCATTGTTTGTTTCATGTGAGAGTATTTGAAAACTTAGTTTTCTGGTTTTTATGAACGTACAAACGTACGCCAAGAAGCAAGTTTTGGGATCTCATATCAGTTAGATACTATTCCTTGAGATGTTTGAGACCGTTGTGCTGGATTTAGGTTTTAGGGTTTGTGGTGAGTTTTCCGGCTTTGTTACCCGTTTGTGGGTTTGACCTCGTTCCGTCTCAATATTGAAGTCTGCGATAAGTTCTTGGCTTATATGACTTGCATCGATCAAAAACCGAGCATCTCTCCAAATAAATTTTTGAAGTCATCTGGAAGTGTGGACCAAAATTTCGGATTTTTTATAGCGCGATACTATCCTTGTGTCAGATGCATGAGGACCAATCCTAAGAGAGGAGGTCAAAACATTTGTTTAGAGAACCGGTGATGTACTCGTCGGGGCCAATCAACGAATGTGATATAAGAGCGAGCATATTATCTTATGAGTTAGTTGTTAATTTATAGCCGCGGACAGACTGTTTTGGTGGTTTGTTTCAACTTTGAAACTACATTTTCGAGGGTTTTCTCGCGATGTCTAGCTTTCGTTTTCTGAAAATATGTTTTATGTCTAAGGTGATCTCAAGGTTTTAAGGAAAGGGTTTAGTGTTTTGGTTGGAGGTCATTTTTGACCGTGTAGTAGTTTGTTAAGAAGTGTTTTTCCGTTCGGAAGTTTCCTTAGTGTAATGTTTTTCGAAATGTTTTGCGGGTTTCAAAGATATTTGGTTTATTGTTGTGAAGACTTATATGTTGGCCGAAGGATGCTTTTGGAAGAATTCGGAGTTTAATTGGTTTTCAATGAGTTGGTTATTCGTGAGGTTTCCGTTTCTAGGATCTATGATAACCGTTTATTAGTGCCTAGGTGTTTCTTAACGAATTGTTATCATAGCCGTAAAGTAACTTGGGAGATCAAGCATTTCAAGTGATAAAAGAGATTTGTGTGAATTTTTGAAATTTTATTGCGTTTTCTTATTATCAGAGAAGTTATTAAAATATCGAGTACAAAGGCAAATATTTTAGAACGTGGGAGTGTACTTGTAACACCCCCGAACCGTCCTAGACATATGGTCCATCCACCGGCTAACAATCAAACAAGAACATGACCTCTAGACCAAAGGATTAGAGATGAGGCAACCGGCCCGCCAACAATCAAACAAGAACATGATTGACCATCCAACCCAGCACCATGGTCCGGAAGCGGTACGTGACGTGCTAGGGACGATCCGGCAAGAGTCATAGAAATTACTCTGCAACTTAGACCAGTTCATCCACTAATTCGTCCCGCTAAATCAAGTCCTAAGGCTTTGCAACCTATACAAGGAGTTAACGGTTCCGTTAGATCAAGGCCTAAGGCTTTTCAACCCGTACCAAGACCTAACGTTGTGTTAGACCTGACTAGTCAAATATCAGAGTACTCATGATGCGCATATAAAAAAAATACTTTATTGATTCAAATAAATATTCATACATTGAAATAATTGAAGACTGGGCCGGCCTAATGCCAAATCGAGTCAACAAAACACAAATTAAAATACCATATATAAAAAGCATGAAAATCTCCTCCGTTGGTCCTAACGTCCAGCACCAAGCTATCTGATCATCCTTACTAAAGCTACCTGTAAAAAGGACAACGGAGTTGGGTGAGTAACCTAATGTTACGCAGTGAGCTGGCGGCCTCTACCCGCAACCTATAAAGTAACCCAGACAACCCAAAATAACAATCAATCTAGCCCTAGCATGCAAACAAAGTAAAGACAAAACAATCAATCCCTAGTTAATCATATATATATGCCTGACTTCAGTACTCATGTAGTGTTAGACACTTAGACTATACAAGTATCGTTAACCGGTCGACCAACAATCAGACAAGAACATGATCGGCCTATCAATGATACCGCATAGCTTTCAATATCCACCACCTTTCATAAGCAGTCGCTCAAACAATAGAACAGCCAACTTCGGGTGTATACTAACCAAAGAGACACCAAGCCTAATCCGGTACCTAACCCAAAATTAGAACTCAGTGTTAGAAACCTGCAGGACAAACAATCACCAATATCACTATAACAATATTCTAACTACAACTCGATCTAATTCCTAACACCATATTTCAGTGTTAAAGGTTTAAACTAGGGTTCCATAACTCTTTACTAAGCACGACACTCAATCTTGACACGACACTCTAACCTGGGCCCTGGTGACTTCGTGTTCCTCCTCTATATCAGCAATATCCTATCTTCCTACCACGAAGGCTAGAAGAAGGAACTTTCAACCGACGGCGGCCCACAGTCATTCGGGTCACCACCCGACAGCCCACAGTCATTTGGGTCACTGCTGGCCGTTACACTGCCGTTTAACACTCAGCCCTAGGCCATGACCTCGTCTCTCTGAGTCTTCCGGATCTGGCGAATAAGGGGTTTCCTTGAACCCAATGGGTACGAGGTCGAGGAAACACTAATCCACCCCTAAACATACCTAGCATGGGCGGGTTACGCACATGCTGTTGGCATCACACAACCCTATCCTAGATTCTCGACTCTACGACACTAACAACTAGTACTAGTAATCCGGCCTATATAGCCTAAGACAATTAGTATTAACATCTATTAAACTAAACAACAATATTATAACTAAACTACTCAACCAGTTAGTCACTCCTTTACCAAGAGATGACTAACCTCAATCAACATGATTAATTAAACAAGCAAGCATTTAACTAACCTAACATTCAATCTACTCAATCAAACAGTTACCCAGATAGTTCAGCTTCTTGCTATGAAACTATCTTTAAATATAACGGGAACCTGCACTCAACCATATTAACACGCAAGAATAGAAAACATGATGCATCCTAGCCCTAGTCCTAGTCAGGTTATCAACTTAGTCTTGATTCCATTTCATCTCAGCTTAGCTGACATGGTGTGTTTTTTTCTTCTAGAAGAGTATAAATATCCTAAACAATTAACTATCAGTTTAATTCTAATCTTAACACACAAATAATACTCTTGCCAAGAGAGATCATTTGTAGTACTTAGGGATCAAATCCACATTGAGAAATGACACGCAATAGATTTCTTATTTCTAAAGACTAAGCTTGGTGAATATATATATATATATATATATATATATATATATTTGTGGTGGACGATTATTTAAGGAAATATTCTTCAAGAAGAAGTAGAGATGGAATATTAAAATATGCTAATAATTGAAATATGGAAATATGCAAATAAACTAACTAGATATAAATTTAAATATGCTAGATCTAGGGTTTCAAGCCTAAGGGACTACAGGGGATAGGAAGCACTAAAATGTAAATATTCTAGAACTCAAATATTAACTATTTTGACCTTTTTAACTCCAACACTCGTATGCGAGCAAAAGGAAACAACATCGATCGACGACTAAGGCCTGATGTCGATCGACAATGAAATCAGGAGGAAGTATGAATGAGATTTGATAAGTCCAGCAGATTTATTAGACCATCTTTTGCATGCGCCTAACAGCCTAGTTCAATGGAGTCTATTCTGGCACAGAAAATACTCTCGTAGTCGTCCATGTCCTACTTTCGAGATCCTAGTTAGCTACTCTAGAATGCAAGCATGAAGCACAACTCAATTCATGGATATTGACCTAACCCAGCAATCCTACTTTTGGGCTAATCCATGGTTGCTATCATTCAACCCTAAATCTAGAGATAACTACTCAGACATTATTAAAGTAAGAACAATAGTCTTAATATAATGCATAGATAAAATACTAGGTTCCAATACAAATCTCCCTAAGGAGTTATGAATCTTCTCCCCTAAAACCCCTTAAACAATAATAGAAAACTAGAACTCTTTGTTGCACTCTAGCCTCTCCATGCACACTCTGTTGCACCCTAAACACATAAGGCACAAATATAAAAACCCTAAAACTTAGGTCAAAACTCGTCCAGGGAATTTTCGTCATTTGTCTATAACTTGGGCTTTGAATCGACTGTCTGCTATTTGCACGTCAATTGATGGCAAGTGTGCAACATCGATCGACCTTGGTCTTTCCATGCACACTCTGTTTCCCCCTCAATACATAAGGCATAAATATAAAAACCCTAAAACTTAGGTCATAACTCGTTAGGGCATTCTCGTCATTTGTCTATAACTTGGGATTGGAATCGGTTGTCTGCGATTTGGTCGTCGATCGATGGCAATGTGCAGAATCTATTGACCTTAGTCTTTTAACATCGGCCGACTCCAATTTTGTGTCGTCAATCGGCGACAGTCTTGTACTTCGACTCCTCAAATGGTCAGCTACAGATTCTTCTCCTCCAAATGCTTCAAAAACTCCAAGTAACTCCATATATATCCAAAATGTTCAGGGTCCTGTAAATACTCCAAAAATAGCCTAGACACACATAATAGAGCCTAAATAGAGCCTATAACTTGTCCTAAAGCTGGTAATAAATAGGCTATATCAACTCCCTCAAACTTAATCTTTTACTTGTCATCAAGCAAACCAAGCCTGTGAAAGAGGTTTTGAAAAGCGGAGACTCAGATAATGTCGAAGTATAACTGTCACCCTACTTTGTTGCAACCACATCCTATCAAGGCAACCACAGAGAAACTTTATATACCCTATCCAAGTATAGCAAACAGATTCATTCTACCAACAACTTAGTAAATACTAGTCTGACTCACTCCTCTACTGATTTCATTTCTTTGCATAAAATAAAAGTGTAGGCTTGACCTTGGGAGTATCGATCAAAGAACACATGGACTCTTACCTCTGCAAGTATCTGAACAACTAGGCACAAAGTCTTCTTTGATTCCTTTCTTCTCCCTTTTCTCTCTGAATATTTTTTGATCTCAAACTTAATGGACAATGATCCTGATACAATCCATCTTGCCATCTCATTTTCGATTTTCTTTTCTTTTTTTTTCTTTTGCTTTTTGGGAAAAGTTGTAGGCGAATAGTGGTCATCGGTAATGTACCTACACCTCGCTTCCAACAATGTGTGAATGTTCCTCCGAATTAGAATAGTGGGATCATCGGTAATGTACCTACCCCTCTGCATCTCGTGAAGCCATCTCAATCTTTTAAGTTTTTAGGTAGATTCTGAAGAGAGAGAAAGAAAGGAACCAAAGGTGCAACGACTTATACGTACAGACTTGCAGAAGGAGTCCGATCCAGTCTATAACAAGCCCCAAAGCAAGAAAATAATATCAGGATTATTGTTGGAAATCAGCTTCGGTTCCTTCAAACTTTCTAAGCAAGTGTGTTATAGTGGCAAGATGATCCACTTTGGTATCTCTAGTAATCTCTGCAAGCAGCCTTCTGAAAATGGTGCTAAAGTGTGGTTAGTCAATAATAAATCTTGATCATAGTTCCCTTCTTGATTTATAAAACTTTTTGAAAAAAATTATATATATATATAGTAAATAAAGCTCAAAATAAATCAATTATCATTAGCGAACCTTCCCCAGACTTAAATTATACTGTCTCCACTTTAACCCGCCCCGGATTGATTAGGGAAAATTAAATCATAAGTACATAACTTAAGAAGAAAAATCAATACCTCTCTCTGTAAGAGAGTGTCGATCGATGGTCGCGATCCACTGTCGACTGATGGTGCCTTTATGGTGTCGATCGATGGTGGACTCAAATAGATTACAAAATAAAGTAAAACTCGAAAAAATAGTAGTATAACTAAAAACAAAATAAACACTTACTAAACAGTGGTTGCCTCCCACTCAGCGATTGTTAATATTCTTAAGCTCGACGTTGTGAACTTTCTGACTAGGATGGATGTGGATAACCACTTGGAAAACAAGTTTCTACATCTTCTTTTCTCTTCTGAAACCATGTACCAATAAAGTTCCTCATTTCTTCATCTCCTCATGTTTTCTCATTCCTTATAACCGCTCTAGCAACCTCCATTGGATGCATTCCCCTTTGTAGGTTCTCAATACTGCTGTAGCATTCTAAGTCTAGCAGTTGTAGTCTCTGATATATCCTCCAATTGCTGAGAAATATCTTCCTTCATCAGGCTCTGAGAAAAAGTAATCTCATCGAACCTATCTTCCAATTGTATTTCTGCTGCGGTCTTCTGTCTGTTGGCTTCAGTGTTGATCGATGGCCTTGTGTTGCCGTTGATCGATGCCAGTCCGTCTGCCCCAATCGCATGCTGTCTCTGAACAGTATCCAAATCTTGCTTCATCTCATCCATGCGTGCAATCAAACCAGTGAGGCAGGTGTCTATAGGATAGTAGACATCATCCAGCCTCTTGTAGAAATCATCCAGTGACATCTCTTGAGCTTTGTAGATCTCATGCAAAATATCATCAATCTCTGTTCTGCTGTATGTCCTTTGATTGTTCATAGAAATAGCGATCTTTGCTGCATATTCTGGTAAGCATATGTAGCTATGGTCAAAGATATTAGCTCTCTTTATAACTGCTATGATGTCTTCAGCTTGCACATTCAGTACTCTTCCATCTGTAGCTCGTGTGTTACAATTCTCATCTCTTTAGAAGCCATACTCATCTTTCTTTTCCCAATGGAAAAGTCTTTTGCCCATAGCATCAAGAGCTCTTGTACCTTTCTCGAAACGCCATTCGATCGATGGTGGTTTGATCAAATCGATCGATTGTGGAGAATTGTAGGCATTGGAAGGACGAAGTTTGTGTACCTCCAGAAAGGTGATGTTGATCAATGGTCGATGGATGCTGTTGATCGATGCACTAAGGATGTTCTCGATCGATCTAGAATGCTTGGAAGTGTATGGAACATCACGGATCGTCTCATTTTTCTACTCCTCAATGTCGATCGATGCTGTAAGAGTCGCCTGGATCGATGGCTGCTGCTGTTGTCCAAATGAAGTACCCGATCTATTAGCCATAATAAGGGCATATGCTACATCCTCCTTAGATATATGTAGGATTCTCCCATAAAGAGCCCGTGCACGTTCCTCTGGGTCTCTGAAAATTCTGAATTCATTTGTCTAAGATGACCAATATCTGTGGTGCTCCAAGTTCTTGTTTTGGTTTGCGTCTTATGTCGTTCGATGGCCAGGAGTAGCCGGCGATCAATGCTTGATTATTCACAGTCGCGTTCATCACCCAGCCAGCGTCTTCTGATGCTAGGACGCAATATTCAATCAGTTCTTCCTCTCTGTAATCTTCATCATATCCTTCGTAAGCTTCACCCTATCCTCGACATGTCGGACGTGGGTCGATGGATGGTGTATGGTGACCGTCGATCGATTCTCGATAACCAGATTGTTGCCCGAAAAGGTTCCAGCTCCATTAGCCATGGCAAGTATATCTGCTATATCTTCCCTCGTGACATTTAGTAGTCTGCCATCCATAGCCGTCTGGATCTCTCATGATACTTAACTCATCTGGTTGTAAATAACCATATTCTTTTACGCGTTCTGTAGCTGAATCTAGTTCGGACTCTACTTCTAGATCAGTATCGATCGATGGCGTATGGTGACCGACGATCGATGTCGATTTCCCGAGTCAATGGGAATTGTGATAAACATCAGCCTCTTCCATAGCAATACCACGGTTCTCGATCATCTCTTCTTCTTTGTATTCTTTTTCATACTCAGGGTCAGCGGGGTTGTAACCACCATCTTCGTGGCAGTTGTTGATCGGTTCTGGAGTAGGGTTGTCGATCGATAGCAAAGGGTGGGTGTCGACCTATTTCTGACTGCAAACGCGTCGATCGATTGTCTAGGCTGGGTATCGATCAATCCTCCATCTTATGACTCTTCATTGAACTCCTAATCGCAGAAGCATGTGGCCACAAGTTCTGTAACATTACACAATTCAATCAGAGTAGCCTTGCTCTTATTCTTGACAGGTTCATATACAATATTTTGATCAAGTAGAGATAGATACAACCTGTTTCATACAGCAGATAGCTCCCACGGTAGCCATGAATGCCCTCCCAAGTAGTAGTGAATAGTTCCAATATATCCTGATGTCAAATCACGTGGAAGTCTACTGGACTAGGGTGTTGTTAATCTGTGCTGGAACATCTTTTACCATCTCTCCTGAGTTCACTTTTGAGCAGTCTACAAATGTGAAAGAGTTATTGAAGGGTTCTACTTTCAGGTTCAGCTCCTCTGCCATAGTTTTTGGCATAATGCTCACTAATGATCCAGTATTACAGAGGTCATTGGGGAATTTGTTGCCCTTGATGAAGCATGGAACCACGAACTTCTCAGGATCACTTTTCTTCTTCAGACAAGTCCTATGTTTCATCTTTTCTCTGAGATGATTGAACATGATGTCTATATCATCGTCTGTCTCCCTTGTTTCCTTGAAAAACATCCACAACCTGTGAGTATAATAAGCTACATCAATAGGAGTATCTAAAGGAATTTTAAAAACTCTTTTGGCAAAGCTACCATTTCTTTTTCATTAGCTTCTTTGCTGATGTTTGGGGATCTTTGGCTTCCTGTTGCAGTTTCCCTCATCTTCCCTATCAAGATCCATAGCTTCAGACGTGGAGGTATTCTGTTATGAAACTGTTATGGTTGGAGGCACAATAAATTTTGCAGTGATGCTTGGCAGTCGAACCGATTTTCTCATCTGTCAATCAATGCTCAGGTCGCATTGTCGATCGATACTTCTATCTCTATGTCGGTCGATTGTCTCGTGATTCTGTTGATTGACGTTAGTCGATTCACACGAAGTTACTGATACTGCAGGAATCGTTGTCGATCAATGCTCATTGCTTGGTGTTGATCGACACCAATGCGAACTGCTGCCAAAAATCATTATCAATCAATGCATTGACGTGGTGCTTCTGTCCGGCCTCTATTTTCTCCTTGATCAGGCTCTCCAGCTTCTTCACATGGGTGTTGAGATTTTCGAACTTGGTGTTGAGATTGAGGTACAGCCCATCTATCTTTCCATTGAAATCCACAGTCTTCTTCTGCTGTCCCACTAAAACTCTGTCAACCATTGCTTCGATCTTGCTTTCTTGAGTTTCTGGACGAGGATTCTGGTAGTAAGAAGATCCATAAGTTTTGTTGTTGTTGAAGGGCATTCGCTGTGAACCCTGATTAAAGTTACTGCTTTGACCATTCCTATATGAGTTTCTGTTGAAACCTGTATTTCCTTGTCTCTGGAAACCATTCCCATCAATTTAGTTCACATCCTCTTCTTCAATCTCATCATCTCCAGATTCTATAGCTTCTAGTTCTGAAAAAGTGACTTGTTTTCTGAGGAATTTCTGAAAACTATCCAGTTTTGCCATAACCTCTTCAATTTCTCCTTGCTCAAAGCTGGAGTTGATTTCTTCCTTTCAAAGTCTGTGTTCTTGGTTCTGCTGCTGGATGCCAGATTCTCAATCAATCTTGTAGCTTCTTCAGGATTCTAATTGGTGAAATTTTCTTCACTAGCTGTGTTTAAAGCCATCTGATACTGTAATCCAATACCTCTAAAGAAAGTGCTGAGAAGTTGCACTTCGTTGAACCCGTGATTTGGACAATCTCTCTGGTATGATTTGAATCTGATTCAGGAGTTTCTGAAAGATTCTAAAGGCTCTTGTGAAAAAGTAGAAATCTTGCTCCTCAGATCTTGTGCTCTTGCGTCATCAAAGAAATTACGCATTAAAACGTTCTTGATGTCATTCCAGGATGTGAGGGATCCTGGTGGTAGCTGCATAAGCCAATATGAAGCTTCTCCAGCGAGTGAGTACTTGAAAAGCTTACAAAAGAGATAGTCTTCGGGTACTCCATTGGCTTTGATAGCAGTCACTAGATCCTCAATCGCTCCAGATGATCCATAGGGTTCTCATGTCGCAACCCATGGTAAGGTGTTTGGGCTACAAGTCCAAAGAAAGCAGGCTTGATTTCAAAATCATTTCTCTGAAAAGCTGGAGGATGAATGGCGGATCAGTTGGCGTAGAACTGGTCTGGGCGGTTGTAGTCGGCCGGTGTTCTCTGAGCAGCTTGGGAATTAGCTTCAGGTTGAGCTGCTGCAGCGTGTGCTTCTGCTTCAGTGTATCAGGGATTATGGTTCCCTGATCGTCTATCTTTTGACCTGCGGCATTACGCAGATGACCGTCGAGGTCATGCAGGTTTCCATTGTCATCCTGAGTCAATATTAAAGTCGCAACCATCTGAACTCGACTGCTTCTGTCGATCAATGCAGGTAAGTTTCAGTCGATCGGTGCTATGTGATCAGTGTCGGTCGATGCTCAAGTTATGATGTCGGTAGATGATATCCGTAAAGAAGTGTCGGTCGACGCGGTATAGGTGTTGTCGATCGATGTTTATCGTTTTTCTTTGCGGATCGTACGTTTGAGATTGTCGGGGTCAGAGAATAGCAGTTTTTGTCCTTTATTACTCTTGGTGTTTCTTTGCATGTACCGGAAAAACAAAGGAAAAGAAAAAATAGTAACTTGAAAATCAGTAACAAACCTAGACTAAATCCTAGAAATTAAATCTAATTGCGATCAATGCTCTCCTGCAACAACGCCAATTTTCGCATGATGTGTTTTATTGTTCTAGCAGGGTATAAATATCCTAAACAATTAACTATCAAATTAACCCTAATCTTAACACACAAATAATACTCTTGCCAAGAGAGATCAGGTGTACTACTTAGGGATCGTATCCACATAGAGCAATGGCACACAATAGATTTCTTATTTCTAAAGACTAAGCTAGGTGAATATATATATTAATGGTGAACAATTAATTAAGGAAATATTCCTTATCAAGAAGTTGGGATGCAATATGAAAATATGATAATAATGCAAATATGAAAATATTCTAATAATGAAAATATGGAAATATGCAAATAAACTAACTAGATAGATATGTAAATATGCTAGATCTAGGGATTCAAGCCTAATGGACTATAGGGGATAAAAATGTAAATATTCTAGAACTCAAATATTAACTAGTCTGACTCTTTTAACTCCAACTCTCGTATGCGGGCAAAACGAAAGACCATCGATCGACGGCTAAGGCCTGATGTCAATCGATGGTGAAATCAGAAGGAAATGTGAACGAGATTTGATAATTCCACCAGACTTATTAGACCAGCTCTCGCATGCGCCTAACAACCTAGTTCAAAGGAGTCTATTATGGCATAGAACCTACTCTCGTAGGCGTCCATGTCCTACTTTTGAGATCCTAGTTAGCTACTCTCGAATGCAAGCATGAAAAAAAACTCAACTGATGGATAGTAACTTAACCTAGGAATCCTACTTTTGGGCTAATCCATGATTGCTATCATTCAACCCTAAATTTAGTTGATAACTATATTAAGGTAAGAACAATAATCTGAATATAATGCATGGATAAGATCTTTTGGTTCCAATACAAATCTTCCTAAAGATTTATGAATCTTCTTCCCTAAAAACCATAAAACTACAATAGAAAACTAGAAATATTTGTTTCACTCTAGCCTCTCCATGCACACTCTGTTGCGCTCTCAATACATAAGGCATAAATATAAAAACCCTAAAATTTAAGTCAAAACTCGTCCAAAGAATTTTCGTCATTTGTCTCTAACTTGGGCTTTGAATCTGTTATCTACGATTTGTTGGAATGAAGATAAATAATGTGTTGAGATCAAGCAATGAAGAGAGACCTAACGTGACTTGCAAGCAAAGAAGAAAGGAGTGACCTAACGTGACTTGCAAGCAAAGAAAAGAGGAGAGGCATTTGAAATAAACTAAGAAGACTATGGGGAGATGTAGATCACGTGAAGGAGACCTAAGGGGAGCTACTTCACGTGCATAGACAAAGTCAGAAGCACTCACTCACTTGCAAGACAAGGACCACTCAACAACTTGCTCATCCCCCATGCTAGCCAAGCACATGCTGTCTCCTTTTGCTCCTCTCACTCCAAACATTAGATCTAGATGAGCATGGGTCTCTTATTATATTGTTTCTATTGTTTATTCATGTATGGGCAGTAGGCTCCTCTTGATGTCTACTTAAACCATTGTAACCCCATCACTCAAAATTAAAGGAGAAAGAATCCTTCACTATTCTCTCTATTCTCTCTTGCATACAAACAACATTCTCTTCATACTCTCTCTCTCTAGTCACGAATTCTCATCATTCTCTCTTGTATTCTTCACTATATTCTTCATATTCTTTACATGGTATCAGAGCTTCCAAGCTCCTGAAAACTTCATAGCTTCCGCAAATCATCATATTCTCAAAACTATCTCCAAAACAGTTTCTGCTACATCTCTTTATCCACTGGTCTAAAGGTCTTCCAAGAGGGAAGAATCTCGTCATAACTCAACATAAGACAGTATACAAGTCTCTGGAACTCAAGAAAGCTTCAGCTCAGTCCAGCAAGCTTCATCAAAGGTTCAGTTTCAAGTTATGTTTCTTGCAAAACCAGTTGGTACAAACTATTATCCACTGCTCTAAACTCTCAAAGATGGAGAGCTCAAAGGAAATGGCGAGTTCAGTATCTGTAAGGAGTCCAAAGAAGAAGCCAAACCACCTCATCTGGTCCAAAATGCTGAAGATAATCCATGGAAGAAACCATTCTTGGAGAAAGGTCACTAAAGAAGCATTAAAGCTAAGTTGTTCTAATCATTCTCTGGCCAGCCATGCTGAAGATGTGTTTCTGACCAACAACACCCACGACCAACAAGAGGACATGAGGGGTTTGAAGTGTCTCCTTGACCAGAAGGAGAGAATCAAGAAGAAGAGGTGTTGGACAGTCAATCCACACCACAAGCCCTTCAAATTCAAGTGATTCACAGCCATGGAGGTTCAAGGAACTAGCTCAGGTTCCTTGGTTCTAAGTTAGCCTCCTAAAAATTCAATAAGAGCGTGTTTAATTATTTAAATTGTTTCTGGTTGTGTTGAGTGTGTTGATAGTATCTTAGGGACAGTTCAATGTTCTAGAGTTGTTGAACCTAGTTTCTGTCCCAAGATACTTAAACATTGTGTATGCATTGTTCTAGGAGAGTTATAGAATTGTTGTGTCTTGTTATTGTCTTAGCTCATGTGTTTGTGTACTGTATGGTCTAGGCGAGTTGCTTAGAACCTGTTGTGTGTCTTGTTGCATTTCTAGAGTCCTAGGAGAGTTTCCTTGTCATGTGTTGGATTCATAGTTGTGTAGCTTGATTAGATGAGCTGTCTAGTCTATGATACTGTCATAAATTGTCATTGCATTCTGTTATTGTTATTTATGTGATAAAATTAGCCTAGATGCCTTGTAACTGATGAGTTATCATACATGAGCATTTAGTGAATTGGTTGCATGGATTTGAACTGAATAAATTGTTTAGATTCTGTCCATTGCATCTCATTAATCATTATGGATCAGACTTGGTGAGTTATCAAGCTCTGATCCTAATGTATGGTCTAATTCTTGCTGGAGTTTGAGTGGTGTTTCAGGTACACAAGGGTTGTCATCTGTCCATCATCAAACCAAGACAAAGGAGAAGACGATGCCCATGCTGTTCAGAGCCTACACATGATGTAAATTCCTGTAAATCCAGAGCCTACACATGATGTATATTCCTGACCATGGAGAGAAGAACCGGTTATAAGAAGCGCAGACCATGAAGGTTGTTGAGCTCGTGGTTCAAAAGACACACAAGGAAGAATGTAGAACCGGTTGAATTAAGCGCAGGCCGTTTGGCTGTTGAGCTCCTGGTTCAGTAGACACACAAGGAGGGCCATCACCTAAGTCATGAGGAGACCGGTGGTACAAAAACAATGGAGAAAAGATCAAGGGAGAAACTGGTTGGCTTAAGCGCAGCTGTAGGGGTGATGCGCTCCTGGTTTTAAGCTCAGTATTGCTCACTTCCAAGCTTGGTCCTTCATCTATACTCTCTGGATCAAGCTTGAGGAGGGGTAATGATGAGCAATCCTGAAGATCCAAGTCGTCCATTGCCTCACCTCACATCATAAACCGGTTCAAAGAAGCCACAACAAGGACAGCAACAACTTGGTGTTAGAACAGATGGCCATCAGAGACTACTTGACAAGAAGATCAGGTGTAGAGTCAGGCTGATTGGAATGCTATGAATCAGCCCAAGGCGTGGAGTTAGAACAGTTACCTTCTAGTTAGGAAGCTATGGATCAGCTTCTACAAGGAGTTAGAACAGTTACCTTCAGTTGGGAAGCTATGAATCAGCCCATAGCACGTGTGCATGTACCTGGTTGATAAAGCTTCAAGGAGCCGAGTACCGTCTTATCAAGTGGGGAATTCAAGTGGAGTTCACTCCCCACCATTCTTAAGAAAGGGAAGCACATAAAACTCTCATTTCAATTCGTTTATATGATTATTACTTGAAATGCTTTGAATGATTGTTTAGTGTATTTTCCAAAGAGCTGATGCACCTGTGGGATAATGTATCAGAAAATCAAGATGAAGCTATCCTGGTTTAGGCAGTGGCGTGTCTAGACAAGAAACTTGGTGCGGTCATGAAGCAATCCTCCTAAGCTTGACTTGTTCCACATGGTCAAGCTTGAGGGGGAGTATTAAGAAGCTTCAATGATATGTGAAGATGGATTCCTTGGTGGTTATTCAATAAGAAGAAGCAACCAAGGCTGAGAAAGAAGATGGTACCTTACTTGAGACTCAAGGCGCAAAGAACCGGTCCATCCTTACCTTTCAAGATGGCGAGTAGTCAGAAGAGAGGGGGAGACTAAAACCAGGGTCTAAGAAGAGTCCAAGATACTGGTGTGTGCAAGATGTGGAGTTCACACTTGCAGCAAAGGTTAGGCCACGATCCAGAGCCTAAGGACTCCACCATGAGTTACCTGAAGTTCCTTAGGCTCACTGGCCAATCCCTAGGCTTTGAAGAACTCTACTCTTTTCCTTAGTTGGTTTTATCCCAAATGGGTTTTCTGGCTAAGGTTTTTAATGAGGGAGATTCTTCAAGGTTCCAAGCTTGTCCAAGGATCTCCTATGGTCAAGCTTGAGGGGGAGTGTTGGAATGAAGATAAATAATGTGTTGAGATCAAGCAATGAAGAGAGACCTAACGTGACTTGCAAGCAAAGAAGAAAGGAGTGACCTAACGTGACTTGCAAGCAAAGAAAAGAGGAGAGGCATTTGAAATAAACTAAGAAGACTATGGGGAGATGTAGATCACGTGAAAGAGACCTAAGGGGAGCTACTTCACGTGCATAGACAAGGTCAGAAGCACTCACTCACTTGCAAGACAAGGACCACTCAACAACTTGCTCATCCCCCATGCTAGCCAAGCACATGCTGTCTCCTTTTGCTCCTCTCACTCCAAACATTAGATCTAGATGAGCATGGGTCTCTTATTATATTGTTTCTATTGTTTATTCATGTATGGGCAGTAGGCTCCTCTTGATGTCTACTTAAACCATTGTAACCCCATCACTCAAAATTAAAGGAGAAAGAATCCTTCACTATTCTCTCTTGCATACAAACAACATTCTCTTCATACTCTCTCTCTCTCTAGTCACGAATTCTCATCATTCTCTCTTGTATTCTTCACTATATTCTTCATATTCTTTACACGATTTGTCCGTCAATCGATGGCAAGTGTGCAGCATCGATCGACCTTGGTCTTTTAACATCGGTCAACACCAAGGTTGTGTCGTCGATCGACGACAGTCTTGTACTTTGACTCCTCAAATGGTCAGCTACAGATCCTTCTCTTCTAAATACTCCAAAAACTCCAAGTATTTCCATATATCTCCAAAACGTTGTTGGACCTGTATATACTCCAAAACATAGCCTAGACACACATAATAGAGCCTAAATAGATCCTATAGCATGGCTTAAAACTAATAATAAATAGGCTATATCTTTAGCCCATGCTAAACTGAGTTCGGTTTATTAAGTAAAATAACCCTAAGAACTCTACCATGCAATAGCGTGAGCATTCTACTCTATATGCAACTCGATCTATCCTAAGTTCCAAGGGGAACTCAAGCATAAGCATAAAAATATCCTAAATTCCAAGTTGAATTCCCACAAACCAACTCACAGTGTTCTATGTTGATAAGCAGCTGGTTGATCGGAGAGGACTTGGCCAAAACCCAATGACGACTTGAGTGGGATGGACTAGACTGATCTTTACTTGGACAAAACCTTGGCTTGATCATGAAGAAACTGACTTGGACTGATCTGGATTCGGACAGAACTTTCTTTACCTTACTGGCAGTTCTTCGTACATCCGATAGAGTATCGAGCTTCAGAACTCCGACTGATCTGAACTTGTGGAACTAAACTTATCCTGGACAGCACCTCCACTTGATCATCAAAAAATGTGACTGTCTTGGACAGATTTATTTGGACAGAGCTTCCGCATCACAATCGTAGAGAATCGCCGATTGGACAGAATTTGGCTTCTCGGCGGAGTATCGGTCTTTAGAATCAACCACACTCTTTAAACAACCACTTTATTTCTCTCTTTCTCTCTCTCTCTCTCTCTCTGTCTCTCTCTCTCTCTCTCTCTAGCCACATTTTTAACTTGCTTTCGTGTGTTCAGGATGTGTTGAAATGAGCTGGTTTCGTGGGGTATTTATAGGAAGCAGCAACCAATCAGATTCAGGTTGGTGGCAGTCCGTGTGTCGCTTCGCATGGCTCCAGACGCATGCACGGCGGCACCTCGTGCTCCACATGGCTGGATGCATGAGTAGGATGGCACGCAAGGTGACACCACGTCCTCCATATGTCTTGTAAACGTCCTGGCATGCAAGGAAACACCATAGTGCCCACATGTCGATCATGTTAGAATTCATGAGTGTTTGTCTCATGTCAAGAGAGTATTCAGTCAACTTGTGACTGAATTCCCTTCTACCAACAACAAGAACTCACAACTACAAGGAAGAGACAATCAACTTGTGATTGAATCCTCTCAGCAAAACACTCTACACACCATCTGAATCTAACAAGATAAAGTGGCTGTGAGATTGATACAAGAACTAGAATTAAACTATCTCTAGTATGAATCTATCCTTGTGAAGTAACACAACACTTATAGTTTGTGTGCTTAAGACTAAAAAGAGATAGAATCAGTAAGCTAGAGTAAGAGAAGATTAATAAAGAGTTTAGAGGTGATTTTAACAAGTATTAGGCTGCCTTAAGAGAGGAAGAGCTAAGGCAGCCTCTAAACCATGATGCTTAACTCCTTACATTATAAATATTGATTAAACACAAGCAAGAGAGAGAGAGCCACGAATTTAGAGTGAGAAACTTGTTCTTATTACTTGCTTAATTCAGAATCAAGATACAACACATATATAGAGTTTAAACTTGCATGAAAGGGGACAAGGAGACAAGAACATCATAATTGGGTTTGGAATAGTAATATCCACTCCCAACAACTCCAATTTGAATTTGAACTTGTAGATCCACATTTGAACTTCAAATCCCCTTCTAGAAGCTTTCTTAGGCGTGCTCAGGTTGAGCTGAGAAAGCCTCTCAGCTTCCTTGCCTTCCAAGCCACTCTAGACTAAATCACTCTTGCTTGAGCGGGCAGCAGAACACCTGCAACTTGTAACTGGTGTAACTTCCAAACCATAACTCTTTTTGGACTGATTCCAATTTGCCGCGTGCTCTTGATGAGTGTAGAATGTAGGACAATTGGTTTCATGGTCAAATTCTTCATGGTTAGGAATTTACACCCCTTTTCCTGAGACATGCCAGTGTGAACTCCATCACTAGCATTTTCTTCTTCATTCTAATACTCCCCCTCAAGCTTGACCATAGGAGATCCTTGGGCAAGCTTGGAACCTTGAAGAAGCTCCCTCATTAAAAACCTTAGCAAGAAAACCTCATGGTACAAAACTTTCTAAGGGAAAAAGAGTGGACTTCTACAAAGCCTAGGGATTGGCCAATGAGTTCTATGTGTCTTAGAACCAGTGTGGTTGGACACATAGACTCTGGATCAAGGCCTTTCTTAAGCAGCAAGTATGAACTCCATAACTTGCGCACATCATTTCTTGGATCATCTCTTCTACAAGCTGGTTTGTTGTCTCCCTCTTTCTTGTGACTTCTTGCCATCTTCAAGGAGAGTTATGGTCTACCAGCTTCTGCTATAGAGAACTCCAAGTACCTTCTACATAATGCATAAACACTTGCATCAATTCTCAAGGCATAAACCAATCAATTCATATTTATAGATTGAAATGGTTACTCCCCTTGCATATGGTTGGTATGAATGGTGAGGAGTGTCTCTTGGACACTTGAATCCTCCATATTATCTGAGGTGAGGCAATGGACGACTAGGACCTTCAGGATAGCTCACCATTACCCCTCCTCAAGCTTGATCCGGAGAGAATAAGTGAAGGATCAAGCTTGGAAGTGAGCACATTGAGTATTGAAACCAGGAGCGCATCACCCCTACAGCTGCGCTTAAGTCAACCGGTTCCTCCCTTAGTCTTTTCTCCACTGCCTCTTGTAAGTCTTTTGAACCAGGAGCTCAACACCCAAACAGGCTGCGCTTCTTCAACCGGTTTCACACACAAAACATCTCTCCATGGTCAGGAATGTACATCATGTGTAGGCTCTGAATGACACAGGAATATACATCATGTGTAGGCTCTGATCAGCATGGACAATGTCCTTATTCTTTGTCTTGGACTGGTGATGAACAAAGACAACACTTGTGTACCTGAAACACCACTCAAACTCCAGCAAGAATTAGACCACACACACTAGGATCAGACCTTGATAACTCACCAATTCTGATCCCAATGATTTAAGAAAAGTAACCAGTGAATAAGTGAATGAGTAACAAGAGAGTGAGAGAATGAGTAACCAGAGTATTAGTAGAATGATCTATGGCATGGTCCATGATCAAACTGGGAGAGAACCAGTCACATCTGAGCTGATCCATCAACTTCACCCAAAAGGTCTCCATTGGTTCTAACTTCAGTATGCGCTTGCACCTCCAGGCAATAGACTCCTTCTGTCAAGCTGATCCATCGCTTTCCACCAGACTCTTCACACCAGGTTCTTCAAGCTGGGGCAATCGGTTCTAACTTCAGATATGTTCTGTGCCCATACATTTAACTTCATGTCTCAATGAGACTATGATCGTATCAGTCATTTGAATCTGTGAACTTAGAACATCAAAGACAAAATCAGTGGTGGAACTTCCTAGTGAGGGCACACTCACGCTTGTGGAAGTTCCAAGAGTGCCAAAGGAGAGTGAATGATCATTGTAAAATGAACGAGATTAGTAACTAGAAATTGAGTATTAAGTAACCAAAGTGTATTAGATGTAACCAAGAGTATAGTGGATGATTGTGAGATGGAGAGTATAAGCGGAGGTATCTTCAGTCCATGACCTTCAAGGTTCTATGGTTGAGCAAAACATCAAACCACAGCTCTAAGGCGTTCATGGTTGATCACCAATTCTGGAGAGGCAATGACTTCTCAACCAGTCTTTCATTACATGGATGCAAGGACATGTTCCTTTCAAGGGATTCCTGCAACCTTAACAACAAAAATAACTCATTAAGATATTAGATCATACAAATGTGATTTCTGGAGGAAAGAACAAGGGTTGAATGGAACACAATTCTTTGTCCATCAACCAAGTTCAAAGGCCATAAATGCCAAGAGAAGAAAACCTTTTCACAAAGAAATCTTGCAAAGTAATTTAAAGCAATTTCCTAAGGAATTAAATCCTTTTACAATGGTTCTAATAAACCAAGAATTCATCAAGAACTTATCAAAAATAATTTTAAAGTACTTTTCCAGAATTTTAAAAAATACTTTCCACAACCTTTTCATAAGAAAAATCAATTTCCAAAATATTTTCAAGAGTATTCAAACTCAAAACAATCTTTTAATCACTCTCCCTCCCTCAAGCATATATTTGTACAGACTTAATAGCCCAAGCTTATTAAGAGAAACAAGAGGAGAGGAATAAAAGAGTTTGAAATCACAATGCAAAACATTTTTCAGAATTCAAAATCCTTTCAAAGAACGCACATATCTTTGAAATCGATTTTTTTCAAGTGTTTTTCAAGACACAAGTTTAATCTTTTCTCCCTCCCTCAAGCTGGTATGAACAGACTTTATTCTTTCATCCAAAAGCTTAAACAATGAGGAGATCAAGGGGAGAGTCATTGATTTAAAAAAAAACTTTTAAAGACTTGCATCTTGAGTAAACACTTAGATTTTGAAATTTTGAAATCATAATTCATCTAAACTCTCTACTGTCCAAGTTTTGAATCCTAGCCACATAGCTCCTCAAAACTAATTTGAGTCAGAGAGAGAGAGAGAGTTTCAGATGAAGAAACAGACACAAAAGAAGTGAGTTCATCCCAAGAAGAGCAACAAGGCTCTGATACCATGTTAGAATTCATGAGTGTTTGTCTCATGTCAAGAGAGTATTCAGTCAACTTGTGACTGAATTCCCTTCTACCAACAACAAGAACTCACAACTACAAGGAAGAGACAATCAACTTGTGATTGAATCCTCTCAGCAAAACATTCTACACACCATCTGAATCTAACAAGATAAAGTGGCTGTGAGATTGATACAAGAACTAGAATTAAACTATCTCTAGTATGAATCTATCCTTGTGAAGTAACACAACACTTATAGTTTGTGTGCTTAAGACTAAAAAGAGATAGAATCAGTAAGCTAGAGTAAGAGAAGATTAATAAAGAGTTTAGAGGTGATTTTAACAAGTATTAGGCTGCCTTAAGAGAGGAAGAGCTAAGGCAGCCTCTAAACCATGATGCTTAACTCCATACATTATAAATATTGATTAAACACAAGCAAGAGAGAGAGAGCCACGAATTTAGAGTGAGAAACTTGTTCTTATTACTTGCTTAATTCAGAATCAAGATACAACACATATATAGAGTTTAAACTTGCATGAAAGGGGACAAGGAGACAAGAACATCATAATTGGGTTTGGAATAGTAATATCCACTCCCAACAACTCCAATTTGAATTTGAACTTGTAGATCCACATTTGAACTTCAAATCCCCTTCTAGAAGCTTTCTTAGGCGTGCTCAGGTTGAGCTGAGAAAGCCTCTCAGCTTCCTTGCCTTCCAAGCCACTCTAGACTAAATCACTCTTGCTTGAGCGGGCAGCAGAACACCTGCAACTTGTAACTGGTGTAACTTCCAAACCATAACTCTTTTTGGACTGATTCCAATTCGCCGCGTGCCCTTGATGAGTGTAGAATGTAGGACAATTGGTTTCATTTTCAAATTCTTCATGGTTAGGAATTTACACCCCTTTTCCTGAGACATGCCAGTGTGAACTCCATCACTAGCATTTTCTTCTTCATTCTAATAGATCAGCATGCTTCGGTTGCGTAAACGACGACACCTCGTGCTACGACATGTCAGGCTGCATGTACAACTCACATGCGTAGAGACACCTTGTGCTTGTTTTGACAGATAGCTTGCTAGGTAGTTGACACCACGTCCTGATCACATGCATTGAGAACTCGAGCTTCTCGGCTCATTTGTCTGTTCCGATGATCTCGTATTCCTCGAAAGTGATCGTGTTGTTAAGGGAGTCTCGGGGCGGGGACTAATATGCGAATGTCTTGGCTTTCCGTTTATAAGGTTTTATTGACAAGATGGTATCGTGGCAGTAATGCCATCCTCCGATGATCTTATTTACCCTGCGATGATTATTATCGTTGCCTTTGTCATCTGCCCTTCTTCCATGTTTTCAGTTCTCACCCGATCCATTTCCTTGATGACCATTTTCTGCTGGCAGAGTTTGATCGGTTTTTGGCAGACGGTCGGTATCTCGGATGAGGTCTTTTATGCTTGTTACCTCCGAAATTTCTCCTGCGAGCAGTTTTGTTGTTATCCTTGCACCGAGAACTTTGCAGTTCGTAGTGGAATGACCTCTGGTTTGGTGAAACTCGCAGAATGTTGTTTTGTCATTGGTCGAGTTTTGGGTCCACGTGTTTCGTGATGTTTTTCCTTGTTCCGACGCGGGGTGGATGGCGTAATTGTGAGCTCCTTGGATGTCTTCCCCCCTCGTGATGGATGTATTTGTCGTTATGAGAGGTCTTCCTTTTCAGCTTCTACTCTGATGCTGCGTCTTTCGAGGATGTTCTTGTTATTTGATGTATATGCAAAAGGAATTTCATCTCTTCTTCGATGTTGATGAAGTCCGTTGGTTTATGAAGAGCATCATGGATAGTACGCGACTTTTCGAGAGTTATCCACTTCTAGAATTTCGAGCTGTACTAGAGAGTCTTTCTGAGCGCATCGATAGCCACCTTATCGCTGATTTTGCTAGCTCTATACATGACGATTTTAAATCAGTTCATGTGGTCGCGGAGGGGTTTGTCTTCCTTTTCGGACAAGCTCCAAAGATCAACATCGGAGGTATCCATATTCATGAACATTAAGTATTTCTTCAGGAATTCCAAAGCGAGTTGGCGAAAGCTTCTGATGGAGTTCTGCTTTAAGCGAGAGAACCATTCGAGTGCTGCTGCTTGGAGATGTTCGACGAAGAGGCGACAATAGCCAGTGTCTTTTTCGTTGTCCCTGATTTTGGCCCTACCCATCACGATCTGGAAGGTCTGCATATGCGCTTTTGGGTCGCTTTTTCCATCGTATACATGGATTTTTATCTTTCTGGGATCCAAAACTCTTTTTTCAGTGATACGAGCATTGAATGGAGTTTTCCGAGCTTCTTTGTGGAGTCTGTCAATCTCGGGTGCGGCACTGGTGGCGTTTTTAATTTGGGACTTCACCGCCCTTACCTTTGTGGCTGTGTTTACGATGTAATCGCGGAGATTGCGCATTTGACTGGGGTCACTGCCAGCAGTTTTCACAGTTTGTCGACGTTTGCTTCGAGTGGTTCGAGTCAGCTCTTCGGCTAACTTTTTCTGCTCTACCCAGAAGAAGTTTTCTTCATCTTCAGTCATCGGTATATTGAACTGAGAGTTCTCTGAGCCGCGCGGCTTCTTGTCCTCCTTGGATGCACGCTAGCATCCTCGTTTGAAGGGTTGGACTAATCGATGGGTTCCAAGTTGACCCGTTTGACTTCTTCAGCCCCCATTTCTTGCTGGAGAGGTTGAGTGTTTTCCGCGTTCGGCTGAGTTACGTCAGGGTTTGTGACATGCGTGTTTTCATTGTTCTAGCAGGGTATACATATCCTAAACAATTAATTATCAGATTAACCCTAGTCTTAAACACACAAATAATACTCTTGCCAAAAGAGATCAGGTGTAGTACTTAGAGATCGAATTCATACAGAGCAATGGCACACAATAGTTCTTATTTCTAAAGATTAAGCTAGGTAAATATATATATATATATATATATATATATATATATATTAGTGGGAATCAATCAATTAAGAAAATATTCATTATCAAGAAGTTGAGATGCAATATGGAAATATGCTAATAATGCAAATATATAAATATTCTAATAAGGCAAATATGGAAATATTCTAATAAACTAACTATATGCAGATGTAAAATGCTAGATCTAGGGTTCCAAGCCTAATGGATTATAGGGAATAGGAAGCACAAAAATATAAATATTCTAGAACTCAAATATTAACTATTTTGACCCTTTTTAACTCCAACTCTCGTATGCGAGCAAAAGAAAAGACAATCGATCGACGACTTAGGCCTGATGTCGATCGACGGTGAAATCAGAAGGAAGTGTGAACGAGATTTATTAAGTCCACCATACTTATTAGACCAGTTCTCGCATGCACCTAACAGCCTAGTTCAATGTAATCTATTATGGCACATATCCTACTCATGTAGTCGTCCATGTCCTACTTTCGAGATCCTAGTTAGCTACTCTAGAATGCAATCATTAAGCACAACTCAATTGATAGAACCTACCAATCCTACTTTTGGGCTAATCCATGATTGCTATCATTCAACCCTAAATCTAGTTGATGACTACTCAGACATAATTAAAGTAAGAACAATAGTGTGAATATAATGCATAGATAAAATATTGGGGTTCCAATAAAAATCACCCTAAGGAGTTATGAATCTTCTCCCCTATAAACCTAGAACTATGTATATTGGGTTTCAGAAAACGTTTTAGCAGTGAGGGATACGATAACTAGTTTTGCTAACTTTAGTTTTCATCACCTGTTTTAGGTTTCGAATGATTCAATAGAGATCAACTTCGTTTCTTCGAAAATTGTTCGGAAGAAGTATAGCAGTGGGGGTTGTGCGCCGATTTGATGTGCTTCCTTTCTCCGTGAGTAATCTAGGGTTTCTCCGCAATTTCTGGCGGAGCAAGTTTTATTTTCCGAAAAGTTTTCAAAAAAATTCTTTTTGGTCGAACCCTTATGCGCCGAGATTTTTCCAACTCTGTAATGAGAAGAACTTTACGGGGTATGATAGATTTTATCGTTGCCCTTTTTGTTTAGTGAGAGAAATTGCGAGCTTGTTTCGGTGCCCCGCCTGTGGCGAAGAGTGGCGACTAGGTTTTCGACAGCGTTTGCATAAGCGATGGTGATGGGAGCAGTCACTGTTGGAGTTGTTTTACCAGCGTTGTTGCGAGCTGCAGTATTTTTTTTCATATTTCCAGACATTGTTTCGATCAACCGTTTTGTGGTCTTGATTTAGAGTAATCCGAGCCCCCCTCTCCTTCTAGCGCCAAACTGTGGGAACCAAAATTCGCACTGTCGATTTCCGTTGCATTAGGAACGTAGGGTAAACCCTAGTTTCCCGGAGGTCCCAAATATCTGCTAAACCACATGCCAATCAACCAGAATACGAAGTAAGAACAGAAAAATAAAGTAAGAATCAAAAATAGAGCAAATAGATGTCTTATTCTGAATTTTCGTATGAGCGTTAACAACAGGATAGGAGCCTTGTCTATGAGAGCTGTCGGCGAGATTCCTAGTTCTAACAACGTAAGAAGGCAAAACCCTATTTGAGTCGCAGCTCGAATAACAAAAACGGAAAGTTACCTAAATGTTGTAAGTGCTATGTTTGCTATGAGTAGAGATTTTCGTGTCTCCCGTGCATCCTCAACCTCAAAGTCCTTATATACTCCTCCAGAGGCAGTTTGCTCTTTCCCCTTCTGCCCTTGGTTGAATTTATCGCTTCGTGGAAATATTCCTTTTTTTCCTCGATCTTCATGATTATATTTGGAAACTTGACCTTTATCCTTCGATCTTGAAATTTATCTTCTGAACTTAACATTTATCCCTTCCAGCAAAATAAAAGATAAACCGTCACAAAGTTTGGGCTCGTTTTCGGAAAAAAAAATCGCGAGTGGGCCTTTTACCGAGTTTTAGACCTTCTCGGACTGTTTTTTGACATGCGATTTTACGATTTTATCGAAAGAGCATTCCTAAGACGACGTCGTCCGAGAGTCAGGATATTTCGTATGGGGCATGCGACTCCATGTGTTTAGTTAACCATTACCATCTCATACGATCGACCCAATCCTTTCACGAGAAAATGATTTTTTTGGTAAAGTTCCAATGTCAATCCTGATCGAGACGGAAGAAAGATAAGTTCGATCAAGTTTCGGAAGAGGGAGTTACGAGGACGAGATGAAAATTTATTGATCGATCCAATTCGCTGAACGGGTGAGTTGGATTGTTTGTGCTACCTAACTTGCCCGTTTGGCGAGTTGGGTTTGACCAACTCTCAGAACGGGCAATTTGGTTGAGTAATGTTGTCCAACTCGCTGACTGGGCAAGATGGTAGGCCGATGCAGTCCAACTCGGCCGTTCCGTAAGTAGGTCGGCCCACGCTGTTCAACTCGCCTGTTCGACGAGTTGGATTGGTCAAACTCGCCGAACGGGCGAGTTAGTCGGACTGCATTGCCCAACTCGTCGAACGGGCGAGTTGGTCGGTTCTTGTGGTTTGATTTGCCCGTTAGAAGAGTTGGACGTCTTGCTTGGCCAACTTCTCTGTCTGGGGAGTTGGATGATCGAGTCTTCTAGTCTTTTTGTTGTGTTTCCGTTCGGGGATACGTTAACCCGAAGTCTTAAGAAAAACTCTTCTTGATTGCTCACTTATGCAGATCATTCCTTCTTGGTCAGCCAAGATTTGACTCTGAGTTTTTTCCGTTCCCTTTTTCCGAGATATTAATTCTTTTTCACAAAGGGCACATTTCCCGATAGGTTTTTGACGTTCCGTCGTAACCGATTTTGACCTCAACAATCGGCAGCGTGAACCAAGCATAGATCGACACCAACTCCTTGGTATCGATCGACACTACTTTCGGAAAGACAGAGAAGTTCGACGTACTAATACTGAGTTTTGACAAGAATGGGGTTTTACGAGATAAAGAAGATTGCGCTCGCAACAGTGCAGGATAATTGATTTATGCACAGGGGACTGCAATCCCTGGTGCTATTGCTGTTTCTGTGAATGCTAGGACTAAATGGAAAAAAAGACAATGATACTACAGCAGTCCCGAATATTTCAAGGCTAACAGGTTTGCGATGCGTCGTTCTACACTCCAAAGGAATAATATTGAAATGGATCCTGCATATATCTGTCTTGTCGGTCAGCATCCCTTTCATGGTCTTCCTCATGAATATTCCATTAACCACCTTAAAGCATTCAAAGATCTAGCGTAGACCATTAAGTGCAATGAGTTTCTGAAGACTACTACTTCTGCGAATTATTCCCATACTCTCTTGTTGGAGAAGCAGCATGTTGATTCAAGAAGTTTCCATCTGGATCTCTCACTACCTGGAATGATATCACGAACGCCTTCCTCAACAAATTTCTCTATGATGCTGCAGCAAATCTAGAGATCGAGATGGAATCTATGCTGAGATATATGGTAGAGGATGATGAGCAACATGGATCTTGAAAACTGAGCAGAGAGGAAGAAGCTGATATTAGTGATCCGACCTCAGCATCAATTGACACAAATACCTCAGCGTCGATCGACACTAAGAACTCAGGATCGATTGACACAAGCCCTGCTGTCAGTCGATACCACTTGAAATCAAAGAAATATCGAGTTGTCCTCAAGACATTCCAGACTCGACACTATAGAGCACCAATGTATAAAGTTGTTATCTTTTTCCTAGATGGAGACAGAGAGATCACCATGGAAGATTTCTTGGATCTAGAGGATGAAGAACTGCCTCAAATTTCAGATTTGGATCCGAGTAAAGAAATCACTATGGAAAACTTCTTGGAGTTAGAGGAATGTCTTGGAAAATTTGATCGTGGGAGTTCACTGAAATCTGACATCGGTCGACACCATCCACCTGATATCGATCGACACCAGCCACCTGATATCGACAGAACCTACCTGATATCGATCGATACTCATCGTTGAACGAACATCCATGTTACATGATTGAACCAGAACCAGTTGAGGAGATAATGCACAATTCTGAGGCCTCATACATTACTGACCACAAACATCTGAGACCACACATCTGCGCAGAAGGAGCTGATGGTTTTCACAAAAGAGCGAAGATGGTACATGACCCTATGAAGTTTGTGGTTCCTTGCGCTGTTTCTGGAATTGAATTTTCTTATTCCACCTAATAAGAATGTGAATTTGGATTCTTACATTGGGTGTTTGATGATCCGCTACACGTAGTAGCTATTCAGAGAGAGTTAAGATATGGAAGTGACATCAACCAAGGTGCATCAGTAGCAATATCTATCGACACCACCACTGAAGTGTCGATCGAGACCCGTCGCATATCAGAGCATAATGAATTTCAAGCGTGACGAAATCTTTTTGATAGAGGTGCCATCACGAGATCAGACAAGTCTGGGGGAAAGAAGAGGAAGAATTGGAAGAAGAGAAAATGACCAAGGGTGGTCCTCAGTTATCATTGATTCCTCACTTCTTAGATGGTGTCAGAAAATCCGGAGTCCACAGCAGATGCTTCTCACAGCCATTTGCAAAGCTTCAAGCACCCCTTATTACTGAGATGATAGACAAAGGATAAGAGTCTATGGAGGCTTTCACAAAAGAGTTTGAAGCTGAAGAAAGTAGTCATTGAGACTTGTTTTGGAGCAAGTTCTCATTTTCATCCGAACTAAATTAGATCTCCAAAAGTCAAGCTAATGACTGAAAATAAGCGCTGAGTGGGAGGCAACCCACTGTTAGGTAAGTTTTAAATTTGCTATTATTTTCTTTCAGGTTAAAAAAGACCCAAGGAAGAGAACTTGCACTCAGCATCGACCGACACCTGGTCAATCTCGATTGATGAACCATCACGAGCATCGACCGATCGCCACTTAACTGTGTCGATCGACACTCACCATCAACGAGCAGGTATATCGTTTTTCCTTGTTAAATTTTGTCCTTATGATTTATTTTCCCACCAATCATAGAATGTATAACACTGGGGACAGTACTATTTAAGTTTGGGGGAGGTAGTTATTGATGTTGTATTTTCTTTTGAGCTTTAATTTTATAAGTCTTATAGAGTCAAAAAGGGGATGATAAACTTTTCAATTTAGTTACTATCTAATCACTCTCTAGCACCATTCTTTGAGGTTATTGAATGCAGGATGTACGGAATGGAAACACCAAAGCTGATTACCTGCCAGTAACATCCACGCCTGCTGAGAAAGTCTACATGAACCAAAGCTGACCTTCAACCTTAATCAACTTAACTTACTTGTTTTGGGGCTTGGTATACACTGGATCAGATTTCTCCTGCAGGTCTGTAAGGTAAAATTCTATGTGTTTCTGGTTCCTTTCTCTCTCTCTCTCTCTTCGGCATCTATAAAAGAAAATATTGAGATGATTTCCTGAAAGATGCATAAGGATAGGTAATTATATGTGACCTCATTATTCTAGTTCAGAAAGGAATGATCACATATTGGGCAGCAAGGGATAGGTAAGTTACATCTGATCCCATTATGCGCTTACACCGTCAAAACAAAATGAGAAAAGGAAAAAGAAAGATCAACAAGATAGACTGATTTAGAATCATTGATTTATTGGACTTATAAAAATATATAAAGAGAGAGAGATTCAGAGAAGAGAGAAAGAGGGAAGAAAGAGATCAGAGAAGAATGCATGTGTGTTCATAAACCTGTTGGGTTAAGAATTCATGTGTCTTTTGATCGATACTCCCAAGATTTAGCCTACACATTTATTTGCAGAAATGAGGTCAACAGAGGGGCGAGTCAGGTAGAATCAATAGTGTTGTGGGATGGATTGTTTGGTTGCTAAGCGAGTGTTTAGTATATGGAAGTGCCTCTAAATTTGGCACTGATCTGATGTGGCTTGCAACATTGCAGACGCGAAGTTAGTAGTTTAAAAAAATTATGTTAGTCTCTGCTGTTTTCAAACATCTTGTCAAGGACTACTCTATGTTTTGCTTGGAGACAAGCAAAAAAGTAAGTCTAGGGGAGTTGATATACCATGGATTTTACCACTTTTAGACCATGGTATGTGACCTCTTTAGAGTATATTATATATGGTTGGAGTCTATTTAGTGTGTTTTCAGGTTTAGGTACGTTTTGGAGAACTTTGGTAATTTTGGAGCCTTTGGAGGTGTAGAACTTCACAGACGCGTAAGATGTTTAGCTATTGATGGAGATCTTCTCATGGTTAAATTGATCTGATCTTTTTAAATAAGATATATATTTGACTTACCTTTCCAATGCCACGGTCTTTAGGTCAATCAGCATCCAATAACAGAAGTTATGCATGTTTTACTGAAGAATGGTCTGTCTGCCTTGCGAGATAAAGCTGCCAAGGAGACGAAGGAGTGTCGATTGACGACACATCCTTGTTGTCGATTGACGTTAATGCCAGAACACAGGTCGAGTATATTTCAAGATCGACTAAAGCCCAGAAGCCACAACAAGTTACCAGAATACTCCCTAGACAACCCAAAACCCTATTTATATGTTTTCTACGCCATTGTTTATGCAAGAAACTTTCTACGCTTTCTTTTATTCATAGTTCTAAGGTTAGGCGAGAAGGGAGGAACTCATTCAGAGTCCTTTTGGAACTTCTTTGGTTTTATAATTGATTTCTATTATATTCATCTATGATTTCTGTTTCTTTGATCATGCATGAGTAAATCTCTTGCTAGATTTAGGGTTTATTAATTGTTTTGATGAATTAGCCAAACAATAGAATTGCTAGGTTGATTATTAGGTCTATCATCAGATTTTTACTTATTTCTTGTGTTCTTGATTAGCTACCTAGAACCATAATATTAGGATATTGAGAATTGTGTGATTGCATGATCAATACTTCAAATATCTCTGAAGAGCTTAAATTACTAGGGACAATTGAGAAAATGGTCTAATAATTCTAAGTGAACCAATTGAATCTGATCGTTTAATGCTTGACTAAGAAAGTCATCGATGTTGTTTGCATACCATCGATCGACAGTCATTCGATATTTACTAATTCAATTCGTGTTCTATGATTGAAAACCCCTTGGCTTCTATTCATTATAATTCACTACCAGAAAACCCTAGATATAGCTATTTTTTATTATTTCTTACAAACCATTCAATCAATCAACTGTTTTGCTTTATTTACTGCTTTAAATCTATTTGTATAGCATAATCGAGACTGTGTTGAGTTTATTGTGTGCACACGCTCTCTGTTGATTCAATCCCTAAGTACCACAACTAGACCTTTTATTTGAGAGAGTAAAGTTTCTTTAGGGTTAATTTTAGCATATCAAAAGACTTTTAGGAAGTCTTCTCTAAAAAAAAAATCAATTGCAAAACTAACATATGCATTGACTATAAGACTTCCGTAGAAGTTTTCTCGGTGGAGAGAAGTCTTCTCTTCCAAACAAATCTGGAAAAAAAAAATCAAAAAATCATTCTTAAATTCAGTGAGGTTTATGTTAAGATTCTCCAAGCACGCATCACTTCTTAAAGCAAGTTACCCACTCGTTCTTGACCCATGATCATGAACTTGTGTAACTCTAATAAGCTTATAAATTTTGAAATAAAAAAAGTTTGGATTTTTGGAAGAAATAAGAGAGGAAGTGAAAGGGAAATGATTTGTGTGTGTGAAAAATAAGAATATGAATATTTTGATCTTGATTTTAGGTGCATTTAGAGCTTGAAATTAATTGTTTATGGTGGTTGGTGTATTGATGATAATAGTAATGTTTTAAATAAAAGAGGAGGATGAGGATAATTGAGTAAAATAAGCATTTTAAAAAAAAATGGTATTTTTTGAATAATTCAAACTTCTGGGGTGAATAGGAAAAATGAAAAATTCTAAAAAAAATAGTTAGGGTTAGTTTAATATTTGACTTTTTGTTTAGATTCACTTTCGCAAAAACCACAAAGTGGAAACTGGAACTCAAATAAATATTTCTGTAATTTAAACACATTAATTATCAATATTTTTATTAAAAAATTGTTGGAAAATATTTTGATCGCACCAAAAAAGACAAGAATGTGAGACTATGAATTGCCAAAATTGATAAACCAGCTCAAATCAACTAATATTCATATTAACCAAATGATTTATAGATTATAGATAAATCCATCCATTTAGTTAATGGTTTGGTTCAATTCTAAACTCATTTAAATTAATTGATTAATGGTTTAAATGAGTTGACTCACTATTACATATTATTAACTACTGGTTTTCCCACGCTTCGCGCGGGGTTATTGTTTATTTTTTTAGAGTTAATCATTTGAAAATTGTTTATATTATTAAGTAGTTTTGTTTCAAATATTTGTTCTTACAATGTCAATTTTAATTATTGTAATCTTTTGGCGTATGTTTATTTGATTAATGGAAACTTAACCTCGTCATCTTATATGGTTAGTATTTTTTCTCAACAATAAAGTTGAGTGTGACAATTTGTATTTAGTCTAAGCATTTCTATTTGATTTATTTTGACTCTCGCAGATTGTTAGGTTTCATGAAATATAATGGGCGACAATTTTTTAGTTTTAATGGTTGGTTGTATTCTTGGTTTGGTTCATTACCTCAAATGCGTCATGATTTTCTGAATGCGTTGCGGTAATATGTTTGTTTCAATTTATGTAGGGTACTTTTTTCAAATAATATGTTTAAATTTTTTTTCACCAAAAGTTAATGAAGAAAATAACCAAAATAAGTTTCACTAAAAAGACAAAAAAACTCTTTTACCTATGGCTTTGATGATATATAATAATAAAAATATAGTTTGACAAAATAAAATTTAGTTCTTTATATTTTATAGGTTTCTTATAGGTTTGTTTATATGGCAGTTTATACTTTTATATGAAAACAGAAAATTAAATAAAGGGACCTAAAAATTAATAAAGCTAAATCAAAATTATTACTATTATTTATAAATTTAATAGTTGATTTAAAAAATAACCTAATAAGCAAGATTCAATAATATTTAGATGTTATCCTATAAGTTTATTTAACTTTCATCTTGCTCACCTATCTTATATATAATTTTGAATAAAAAAGTACTGCTAATTTGAAAATTTTCGAACAATTAGAATCATTTCTAATATTAAATGAACATAAAAGAATTTGTATTAGACAAAACAAAGTCAATGATTCATCAGTGACTGGATTCCAAAAGCAAGAGTCTTTCTTATCTCCGTCCTAGCATAATTGATCATGTCTTCTCCTTGGATATATGGCTCCAGCACATCATTTTATTCAACCAGAAACATAAATCATCTCCGTACAAAACAACAACCACGTAAAGTTCAAGAAGATGAACATGAAAGTTCTATAATTTAAACTGATGTCTCAACACACCTAAATCGAAAAGAGTTTCTCAATACTCTTGGCACAAAGCTTTTAATTTATCCAAGACATGATGCCAAATAGGAACATTGGTTTTACGTGTTGAGTGGTTAACAAACTGTGGGATTTTGTTTATTCCATATTGATCCATGGAAAGGATGCATACTGATTCCATGTATCTCCTCGGTAATGAACTGAGACTGATGCTCATTTAAAACGCTCCAGATGCCTCTATACTGTACATAGGGAAACGAAAACGTGAAGATGCATTGTTATCGTATAAGAATGAAAGGAACCAAGATAAGGAGAAGGAAAACAATTGTTGGATTGATTTCTTACTACCGGTATGACATGACTGTCATAAGGATGGATAGAGAGCGTGGGAACTTGACCAAGGAATGCAGTTAAACTTGAATCCAACTCAGTCTGCTGGGATATTATGGATGCATTTCTGGATCACATGGTTTCCGTTTTGGTTTCAAACACATCTCATGACCTGCCCGTCAAGTTCACTTGCTAAACGAACTCTTTGATCAGATTTTATGATATGAAGAGCCTACACTGAAACAAATTTTCACCCCTGAGTCCACCATTTGTACAATTTTTCATGGCTTTATACCTTTGTATTGACATCCGCACAACATCAGACAAAGTGGTACTATCTGTCCCATGAGTTGATCCGCGAGTTCGTTTCTCCGTGATAGGTTGCCGTATTCAAAAACTGAAATAGGGTCAAATAAATAAGGGATAGTCTCACGGGCAATGCAATACAAGACATAGGGTCAAGTAGGAACAGACCTTTTGAATGACATAATTTTCAAACACATCAGTCATTAGTTTGTAAGCATGAGGAAGAACTTGCCCAAAATCAGCTGCTTTTTCTTCTGGATTACAATTCTGAAGCTTTTCCTGATTGAATCGGCTCCTCTATTGATCTGCAATAACAGGAAAGAAAGTTTTAGTAACTTTTTATAATCATATCATAGAAACTAAAGACAAAACTCATGAAAGAAAAGTTAAAACTTGCATGAAAGGAAATAAAGGTTTGCCATAGTTGCTTCTCCAACCTCTTTGCCGTTTCTCTAATCTGTCTCCACCTGGACAACAACAAAAGAAAAACATAAATTGAATATGAGCCAACAAACATAGTGTTTAGTAGACCATCATCAAGGAACGACGTAAAGAGTAGGGATGCCTAAAACCCATTTCAAGACATAATAAAAAAAAATAGAGAGAAACATGTAGTGTGAATGTACGGGATGTGAAGAGATAGCTTAAAAGAAGCGAAAATCAGAGAGAAATATATAGAGAGAAGGCAGGGGATGTGAAGAGCTAATGTGACTTTGAACTGTTATGGGGATGAATACGATTTGAGGATTTATAGTTGTGGACGGCAGCCGTTACACCAGCGACTTGAAACGTGCGGTGAGGTTAGGGATTGCAGTAAAAGATGTAGACGACGAAGGGGCAGCAGGGCATGGAAAGAGATAGTTTGTGTGTGGATTTTTTGGGCCGATAATAAGCTTATGTTACACGGGCCGGCACAAGTTAGTTTTGCTTTTTGCTCGATTAGCCCATATATTTTGTGAACGGAAACAGGGAAATGAAAAATTGGGAAGAGCTGACGCGTGTCCAAAAACGCCTCATCCTTCCTGATGATATGGCGGCTTGTGAAGAGAGGTAAGTCTATTTTATTGTTATAGATAGATATTACAAATTAATTAAAATAAGCAACATTAATTATGTAAATTTTAAAATAAAAACATTATTTACACTGTCTAAAATATAATTATGCAAAATTTAAAAGTACAAGAATAAAAATTATAAAATATAAAATAAATTAGAGTGTTTTCACTAAAAGCAACATCAAATGAACATTTTTATCGAATTATTCTTGTTCTCTTTCTTTAATATTAAACTTTCTGTAAAAACACAAAACAAATATAGAAACGGTACTGTTAGACAAAAAAGAACTAAAGAAAACAAAACCAATACTGAACTCAAGAAGACGATGCAAAAACGATCACATAGAAATCACTCAGAAAATAATCAAAAGTCAGCTTAGTCATACATAAAACTCGTGCATTTCATTTCAGAAAGACTAACATAAGAAACATAAAATGACAATATGCAACTGTAGAGAAACAGCGAAGAGAAGAATTGCATAAGATGAAACTTTGAAAACTAAACCAAAGAAAAGGCAAAACCATTCCATGTAAACATCTCACTCAAACCATTACCAAAAGTCAGCTTAATCACACAAGCTGAGCAACATATAAGACCAAAACTCAAAGCAACTGATAAGCTGACAATACTGTCTATCTCTACAAGTAACTAAAGTTAACAAATATACATACAACAAAGTCAAACAATAGTTTTACAAATGAGAGAAAATCTCCACCTCCGCTCCTATACAACAAGAACAAGCGACAATCTCGGTCTTGTTTTAGTCAAACACCAAGGCTTTGTTCTCTTGAATAACATTGCCATTTGTATGTTTTGAAAGCGTAAAAGTTACATGCTTAGATTATTCTCATCACAGTCAATAACAGACCAAAAGGTACAAATTAACATTACACTCGCGAAGTTTAGCCACTGGTTTTTTAAAAGAAACAAAAAATAAACTTTGAGGCGATCTGAAACCTCATTTGAGTTACTATCACTACAGTAGATGTGTTCATGTTGTGTTCTACATCAAATTGACAACTCAAATCAAAACCCAGACACTTCTAACCAAGTAGACTTTCAAAGCAACATGGAGAATTGATGATTAGTGAACAAGATGTGAGCTCGGAGAAGAAGATAAAAATGGAAGAAATGTTTATGTTATTCGATAGTGTTACAGCTGTTACACTATATATAGTGTTAATATCGGTTTATAGTACCATGTACAATGACTTAACCGAAATAAACCAGCATACACACTTAATATTCCCCCTCAAGATGGCGAGTAAATGGAATGTAAAGACATCTTTCTTATGAGTGCATTGAACTGAGAAGGATGAAGTGGTTTGGTTAAGGCATCAGGAAGTTGAGAAATAGTCCCAACGTGCAGAGTCTTTATTAGCCCACTCACAATCCTGTCTTGAATCTGATGGCAATCCGTTTCAATGTATTTAGGTCGCTCATGAAAAATAGATTGCCTGCAATATGGATAGCCGTTGTTGAATCACAGAAGCAAGCAACAGCTCTAGGTTGTGGTGTATGTAATTCACCAAGAAGATTCACCAACCAAATGACATCTTTGACTGCAAAAGACATTGCTCGATACTTAGACTCAGCCGAGGACTGAGATACAACGTCTTGCTTCTTAGATTTCCAAGCGATGAGAGTAGTGCCAAGAAACATGCAGAAACTAGACGTTGAGCGTCTTGTATCCAAACAAGATCCCCAATCTGCATCAGTGTAAGTTTTGAGAACCAGATCAGATTCTGCAGAATAGAACGGTCCCAGACCAATAGTTCCTTTGAGATAATGAAGCAATTTGTATGCAGCTTGAAGATGAATACTCTGCGATTTTGCAGCAAACTGTCAAAGTTTGTTGAAAGAGAAAGTAATATTCGATCGAGTAATGGTGAGGTACATAAGACATCCAGCCAATCTTCTATAAATAGTTGGATCATCAATGAGAGGTACCTTTGGATCATAAAAGAGTTTAACACTCGGATCCATTGGTATAGAGGATGGCTTGCAAACCATTTTCATGTCTCTTCCAACCGCTCAAGTACATACTTGCGTTCACAGATAGATATCCCTTTCCGAGAACATGCAATCTCCAACCCAAGTATTTCATAGGACCAAGATCTCGCAATTTGAACACTCCACGAAGATCATCCTTAAGCTGATCAACCTCCTTATCATCATTACTTTCGATGATAACATCGCCGACATAGACAAGAACTGTGATGTACTTCCCATCAAAGTTCTTGATAAACAGAGTGTGGTCATTGTGAGAATTACTGAATCCCATTGAGAGAAGAATGGAGCTGAACTTGAGAAACCATTGCCTTAAAGCATGTTTCACACCATAAAGAGACTTCTTTTGTTTGCAGACTGCATTTTGAGGCAATGTTTCCCCCTCTTTTGGTGTGTAACCCGGAGGAAGTGTCATGTAAATTTCCCCTCGAAGATCACCATTAAGAAAAGCATTGGAGATGTCAAGCTGCATGAGGCTCCAATTCTTTTCAGCTAACACTGCTATCAGGATTTTCATTGTGGTCATTTTTGCAACAAGAGAGAAAGTATCAACAAAATCAACTCCCTCTTGTTGTGTATACCCTTTCGCTACTAATCCCACTTTGTAACGTTCAAGAGTACCGTCTGCATTCAGCTTCACTTTATACACTCATTTGCATCCTATAGTATGCTTACCAGGAGGCAGAGAGCAAATCAACCATGTTTTATATCTATTTGCCTAGCTTAATCGTGATTGTATTGAGTTTATTGTAGGCACACGCTCCTTGTGGATTTGATTCCTAAGTACTACAACTGAACCTCTTATTTAAGAGAGTAAAATTACTCCAGGGTTAACTTGAGCATATTAGAAGACATTTAGTGTAACATCCCGAGTTGTGATATATGAAAAAATGCTTAAAATTTGATTTGGCTACCTATGTCACGAAAGTTGACTTACCTTTTCAAGTCACAAATCCGTTTAGAGTTTCAGGGTTAAGCGTGCTTGGGTTGAAGTAGTAAAAGGATGGGTGACCTATCGGGAAGTGATTCGCGATACCATGGGAGTGAGGCCAAAACATGGGAAAAGGTCGGGTGGGGATTGTAGGGTCAGTAAACAATGATTTCGAGCCTTAGAAAATTTACGCATCGACCGTTGGAACGGGATGAGGCCCACAGGCCGAGAGAGCGGGCGTGGGTGGCCCATTAGCCGTGGGCGTTGGGGTGTTAAAAGTGGTATCAGAGCTGGTTAGCCATCTCAGTTCTGACCCAAGAGGCGTCTTGAGACCTATCGTGGGGGCACAACAAGAACGTTGCATTCTTTGAGAATGGATGAATTGTAACATCCCGAGTTGTGATATATGAAAAAAGGCTTAAGAAAATTCGTTTGGCTACCTATGTCACCAAAGTTGACTCACCTTTTCTGTCACACATCCGTTTAGAACTTCAGGGTTAAGCGTGCTACGACTGGAGTAGTGAAAGGATGGGTAACCTATTCGGGAGTGATTCGCGACACCGGGGGAGTGAGGACAAAACATGGAGAAATGTCAGGTGGTGATTGCAGGGTCAGTGACAATGATTTTGAGCCTTGGAAAATATATGCACCGACAGTTGAAATGGGATGAGGCCCACGGGCCGAGAGAGCGGACGTGGGTAGCCCATTAGCTATGGGCGGTTGGGGCTGGTTACATTTAGGAAGTCTTCTCTAAAAACACACAAAATTTCAATTACAAAACTAACATATGCATTGACTAGAAGACTTCCGTAGAAGTCTTCTCGATGGAGAATAATTCCAGAGAAGTCTTCTCCACGAAACGAATGTGAAAAAAAAATCATTCATAAATTTAGTGAGGTGCATGTTTAGATTCTCCAAGCACACGTCACTTCTGAATAAAAGTTACACACTCGTTCTTGACCAAGAATCATGAACTTTTGTAACTTTAATAAGCTTATAAATTTTGAAATAAAAAAAGTTGTGATTTTGGGAAGAATTAAGAGAGGAAGTGAAAGGGAAGTGATTTGTGTGTGTGAAAAATAAGAATATGAAAATGAAGATGTTGATTTTAGGTGCACTTAGAGCTTGAAATTGATTGTTCATGGTGGCTGGTGTATTGATGATAATAGTAATGTTGTACATAAAAAAAGGAAGATGAGGGATTGAGTAAAATAAGCATTTTCAAAAAAAAATATGGCATTTCGTGAATAATTCAAATTTATTGGGTAAATAGGACAAATGAAAATTATAAAAACACATTATAGGTTAGGTTTTGTATTTTACTTTTTGTTTTGAGTCACTTTTGCAAAAATCCACTGGAATTGAAATAAATATTTCCATAATTTAAACATATTAATTATTAATATTTCTATTAAAAATTGTTTCAAAAAGAAATTTGTTGGAAAAAATTGTTCCAACGAAAAAGTTTGTTAGGAAAATATTTTGATCACACCAAAAAAAAGGAGAAGAAGGTAAAACTATGAGTTGCCAAAATGGATAAACCAACTCAAATCAACCAATATTCATATTAACCAAATTATTTATGGATTATAGATAAATTCAATCCATTTAGTTAATTGTTTGGATCAATTCTTAAATCATTTAAATTAACTGATTAATGGTTTTAATTAGATGATTCACTAGCACATACTAAGAATGTTACAAATCAATTAAAATAAGCAAAAAATATGTGTAAATTTCTAAATGAAAATATCACTGACACTGTCTAAAATATAATTATGCAGTATTTAAAAGTAAAAGAATAAAAATTATAAACCATAAAATAAAATAGAATATTCCTTATATATTAATTGAAGAATATTGTTTAAGTTGTAACTTTGTTTACCATGCTGAGGTGTCATTACCACAGCATATTAAATGCACTAAACTTACTAGAGAAATTAATTGGACCGTGTCCAATTAATAATTCCTTGTACTTATGTTTTTAATAATATATCGTTACATAAAACGCATAGCGGGGTTTCACCTTATGCAAACCAGTTTTCCATTTAAAGATGTTTTCACGTAATACAATGCAAAATTGGTTTACTAAGGAGGCGTTATTGGTTTATGTACTTTAGAGTATTTAGAAATCCATATAATATTTACAAATCAATGTAAAATATATTGATTTTCAAATCTAACATATAAATTTGTATTTGTATTTACAAATCCGGAGGTTTTCCCTCGGATTTGAGTCTTTGTATTTTTAACAAAGAAATCCATGCAAATCCGTTATGAAATCAAATCCATTAGTAAATTCGGATGATTGAATAACACCTAATTTAAATTAGAATTTATAAATCATGAAACCAATAACACATGATTTCAATATGAATTTTAAAATCATAGAACCAATAACACTTGATTTAGTTTAGATTTCTAAATTCATTAAAATGCAAGAACCAATAACCCCCACTAAGATACAAAATATTTAACCGGCTATGCAACCGAATCATTTGTACATAAACACTCTTCATTTCAAAGTTGTATAATGTAAATGTCTATGAAACTTTCATAGATACTAAAGATGTAATAGTTATTTTTAGATTGTTTTATTTTAGACTAGGGTCGGTCCGCGCTATGTGCGGAATATGGTTTTCTTGTTATTATGATTTATATAATTATTTTTATAATTTATTTTTTGTGTGTTAAAATTGCGAATGGAATAGATATTGTGATAGTGAACTATGTTTTAATATATTCTTGAGGTGGATGATTTGATTAGAAAAAAGATTATATGTGGCATGATTATTTTTCTTGCTTATGATGGTTATGCATATATTATGGATGTTGGTTTGAAAACTTTTTTGTTGTTATTATTTGTAAAATTTCCATTTCATTATTCAACATTTTCACCTCTCATTTTAAATAATTTTATCAATTTAAAAGTTACTTATTCAAATATTTTATTTATCTATAAAAATATAGATTTATTATTATATAACATGTTTTGAAATTTCAAAAACAAACATATATATTTATAAAATTTAATATGTAATGTTACAATAAAATACTTTCATATTATATTACATTTAGATATATATATATATATATATAATTATAATAGAATTGTAATTATACAACTCTCTCTTTCTCTTTCTAACATGTAATATTACAATAGTATAATGTTATGTTCTATTATATTTACGTAGCATTAAACAAAAAGTTGTAATTATACAATTTCTATCTTTCTTTCTTTATCTCTCATTGCAATAAAATAATAATGCCCAAGTTTGTGACAAAATATCACATTATTTGTTTACCAATATAATACATAGTCAGTTTCTTAATTTTCTAATTCGTATGTATATTTGAAAATTGTTTAAATCTGGGTAAGACTGAGAGATGTTAAAATTTAATTATATTAAGCGCCGGTTTATAACTCTAATTTATACTAATAATTTAATTTATTTTAATATTTTTTAAAGTATCAAAATCTAATGAAATATTTCTAGTTTTTTGTGTTTATGAAAATATAAATTTAACCTATTTTGCTAAATTAGAACCACACATTTGAAAACATACTTTATACATATAATTTTTTTTTAGTTTGACAACTGATTTAAACTCATTATTTTTCATACCAAACTGAACCATTGTATACAGAATCATAAAATAGAGAGTAAATTTAGTCGAAATTTACCAAAAGAACAAAGTGTTATTTTCCACCAAACCAATTTGTGGAAAAAAAATTTACAAATGTAAAATAAGACAAAAACAAAACTATAAATGACAAACTTTTTAAACAAACTACCAGAGAAAACTTTCATCTAAAACATATAAATAAGGCCATGACTGCAAATTTAAAACACGACCTCGCGTTGGAGACTGGACTATTTTCTTCTTTTTTTCTGAGATTCCTCATCTTACATTATTCTTCTGGTGAAAACTGAAAACAGAACAGGTATAAATCAGCACATTCGTCAATCTCTTGTCTCTTACTCTTCTCACTTTTGGCTTCCCTTCATCTACCGTATCCATCTCTTTTTCTCACATCGGACCTGTTTTATCAGTACTCAATAGTTTTTTTTTTTTGCATTTTAAACATAAATAACACACATAAATATGGCATGACCGGAGTGCACATGTACATATCATATTAGATACAATAGCTGAAGATCAATAAGACTTTGTCTCAAGGAACGAAAACAACAACTACGTGATAAGAGGAAAAAACCATACCCAATGGGTTTACATGTAAAACGCAGTGTTTGAAAGGATAAATTGATGTGGAAAGGTTAGCATAAGTGGGAGATCAGAGAAACTATATAAACTATAATCTAAAGAGCTACAATAATCAATCGGTATGAAAGAATAACTACTAAAACATAAAAATGTTGGTTACTAAACATGTTTGTTACAATAATGTGCCTCAAATCTTGTTGCTTTTGATCTCTACTTCTTTGCTTGGTCATAAAGTTTTTATTGCAGATAGTTGCGAAGCAATCGATGTTGGATATGGGTTTGTCACCCTTCAACAAGGCCAATTAAACAATGAATTAGACTCATTAGCAAATGAGGCCACTAGGAACCCTAGGTTTCACTTTGTATAAAGAAGGAGCTACCTCCTCTTTAGCAAGGATCCTTTCTTCTTTTGGGAGATCAAGAACACCATTTTTAGAGACATTTTTGAGATTCTTAGATTCATTTTACATGTTATCATTCTTGTAATGCAATCTTTGATGAATAAAATATCTTTTATCCTTTATTTCCTATTTGATTTCAATGGAGATTTCTCCTAAACCTCCAATAAATTCTTTGTTTCAAATCCAACAAATGCACCACTTTGGATCAAACAATCGATTCAGAGTGTTTTCTGCATTCACAAAATGACACATTAATTAACCAAAACAAAAGCTGAATCAAGAGTTTCTAGTGTTTATAGCATTTATCACAAAACATACCTTACCCAACGCATCATGCTGCAACACATCATAATGCAGTGTTGCAGAATGGTGCAAGGACAGATTGAGTACTGCAAATAGAAGTAAAATCGATGAGTTAATTAACTGCTGAGTCAATATAATAGACTGAAAACAGATCGTCAGTGAATTACTCACCCACAAATGTCAGCAAGATCACCTGTCATCTCATAACTCAAAGAATAGTAAAAATAAAATCTTGAAACAGTCACATCAACAGTTCTCTTGTTTGAGCTGTTAAGGCGAGCAATGCTAGAGAAAAGCAAGCTTTGGCCTAAAGGAGAAAAAGCAAAACACTTTGGAACTAAGACGACATCAAGATTAATAGACAAACTATGTCAACGGAACCCCACTGAGATAGAGAACTAACATGTTGTACTTTTTCTGATCAATCAGAAAAAGGACATTGAAGTATCAATAGATTTCGATCTCAGCAGGCAATTGCTTTGAAGTACAACGCCCAGGCTCAGCGAGGAGAATAGATGAGTTCTCCATTCCACTGAAAAAAGTTTCAAATGTTATTAGATTTTGTGAAGATGATGTTCACTGCATGAAGGGTTCCGTTTTTATAGCTTGAGTTCCACCTCCTTGAAAAGAGGTAAAATGCATTGAATGAGTAATCATGGTTAGAGTGTGGTGCGATCCTGAGCAGGCTCAAGCTCAAGTCAAAGGATCCAATGTATTGGCTAGCTAAACTACTGATCAAAGCTTGGCTGAATGAGCAGTTTCAATGTCTCATTGGAATGGTCTATGAAGTATTAGACAGAGAGAAGGATAAGAGACTTGATGCGGCCTCTGATAGTCATGGGATGATCATGAAACAGTGTGGACATGGAGAGGTCAAGATGGATGAAGAAACAGCACGTGGAGGATCCAAAGACCATCAGGAGACACTCCAGTACTCATCAGTTAAAGTCGTGGGCATCATGAAGAAGGAAAGGGAATTAAACCATTGGTTTAATCTCTGATTGTTTAAGGGATTGTAATGTTTTTAATTTGAACCAAAGGCAATTTCGTTTTGGGATTAACCAGGGTAAACCAAAACCAATTAGGATTAGGTTTTGTAAACCAATTTCAATTGGGTTTAGGGTTAGGGTTAGACAAAACCAAAACCAATTCGGTTTAGGTTTAGGGATTTCGTGTTCTCTTTTATATAATTGTATGCAGTCAGCTGAATAAAAATCAATCAAGTTTTACCAGAAACAAACGTTTTCTTTCATCTCTTCTCCTGCTTTGGCGAGTTGAGACTTGCTGGTGAGTAACATCCAGCGTGGGTTCTCTGTTTTGGTGTGTCATATCCAGATCAGAAGCCTTGGAGTATCAGGAGACGTGCCATCTCTCTTGTGCCCCACATCGATCCACAAGCCTTGAAGCAGATTGAGTCCTTGATTCTCTGTTTGCAAGGATTATCAAAGGATTTACCCACCTACAAGAGATCCAGGGAGTTACAGCCTATCCAAGGCCGTACCAGAGTGGGGCTACGAAGTTAAAAAGGTCTTCAATGGCGTTGAATTAATGAATCATGTAACAGTCCGGAGGAGAAGAATCTGAAACAAAACGACACGAACGGAACTCGACCGACATCTCACACAATCTTCCAGAAACTTTATCATCGGTTTATCAGAGTAGAGGATGAAGAACATGATGAACTCGAGAATTCAGTCGTCTCAAACACAAAGAAGGTGATTGTTTCTTAATGGGCTAACGTTTTATTTTTGTTATCAGCGTAAATAAGATATCAAGCCCACCTGCAAACCGTAAAAGTCCAATGTATCTAAACAAAAGAAACGAAACAAATTAGAGAAAGACACGTGTCACGTCCAGCTTCACTAAATTGATGATGTGGCACATCCTAGAGGAGAAAACTGTTCTTTATATATAAAGATATGATGACCAATAATATCAAGTGTATGATCAATGAGGTGTCTAGTCTCATTAATTCTACATAAATATCAATGAGGGGTCTAACCTCATTAATTCTAAATGAATACATAAGAATGTCCTGCAATATTGGAGATAAAATGACAATTTTTCTATGAAGCAAAGCTTTTCATCGTATAACAACTTGCTCATGTGTCCGACCATGTCGTATTTTCTTTTATCAGAACCATGTCGTCTTTTAACACCCATGAACAACATACAATATTAGTTTATGAAAATTTCGTTAGAATGTTACGTATTATTTCTTTCGTTAACATTGTTATGTCTATACATTGTTACATCAATTTGGTCAATCCCCTTATTATTAAAAGAGAAGCATTTTTTAAAATTAACCTTTGTTATGTACTTTATTTACAACTTTGCCATTTTGGCTTCGGTGGCATCACCATAGCCTTCCCCAACTTTCATTTTTAATAGACCATGACTTATTAGACAGATTGCAACTTATGCCATTGCTAAACATATAATATATTTTGGTTAATAAGATTATCACACATTGACATTGTTTTTTTCAAAGACGTAGAGTACCTAACAAAAACAACTTCTCTTGTGTTCCTTTATGCTCAATGATTTCTTCCATGGATATGCATGAACTTCAAAAAGGATATGTCAGTATAACATATTTACTATTTTTTTTTCTTTTCTACCTGATATATAATTCTTCTTTATAATTTCAGTGCATAGTCTTCGCAAGCAGACTAATAAACTAACATACTAAGCAAGCTCCATTGTTTCATTCTTCCTAGGGCAGACATACACACAACATACGCTTGAAAATGAGTTCTGAATTGAAACTTTTCAAATGCAGTACATTTGTAATAGCATGATACATCTTAATGTATACATTGTAAGGGTAATTGGCATATTCATTATAACAAAATACTCGCAAGCATCCTTGCTGTTCATGTACTCATAACAGAAGATCTGTTTTAATTTCAGTTTCGTTTCTATTTAGGATTTGGGGGTAGCACTAAGGTGTTATTCATTTAATGTTTCATTTTCATTGTATTTCCTGTGGCATTGGCTTACAATTGCGGATCAGTTATAGATTCTTACGAAATAAACTCAGCCAAATTTGGTGTTTAGGGTGGATAGATTATACATATACTAAGTTTTCAAATTTGAAACATGATGTGTCAATATGAAGTTGAATCCACCTTTGTTTAGGCTCATTACAACCAGAGCCAATATTATATGTAACTATAGTGAAATAATGTAAGTTCATATTAAATTTTTCTAACTAATATGTAATGGATTTTATTATGAGTCTAAGTTATTCGTGTGTACCAAACAGTTTAAAAGAAGATGAAGACAATCTTAATGAGTAATCAAAAGTAAAAATCTTTATGGTAATATTGAATCTTACGAAAATATTTGATTCTTTCAAAAGTTATTGTATTCACATTTTTGAAAATATGAAACAATTCAAATAGGGAAGTCTTTTAATGTTAAAATTTGTGTGCATGTTAAAAATCCCAGTGTGCGCATGAAGTAAATATTGCCATCTTCAACTGTAGATGAACTATAAGGCTGTAATTGGGCGAAGTGAAGATTCTATACATATCTTACATTTATTACATATATCTTCTTATTGATTCTAGGTTAGAAATCATATTTATTCTAGGTTTTTACGAACTTTTATATAAACAAGCTTGAAAGGTTTATAACTCTTGCTTTCAACACACAATAAATGCACCTTACAAACGTACTTTGTAACGGCAGCCATCAATATGATTTCAGATTTGAAGCCCTTCAAGTGTATGTGGAAGATAAAGGTTAAGATTATCCGTCTCTAGAAACAATATAACTTGGCTGGTGGCGAGAGTAGTGAGATGGTTTTAGTGAATAGTAGAGTAGATATAGGTAGTAAAGGTAAGGTGTGTGATAAAAAAATACTTATATACTAACTTAGAACGCTGATGGAAGTATTTTTTCAGCTATCCTTATCCCAAAAGTGTTTTTATGTTTTAGAGTCAAAGGTTTATGCTTTTATTTATTTAATGTGGTTAATGCATTTAGGACGTTTTATTTTCTACCCAAAATTATTTGTTTATAGAGTTATGGTGTTTTCCTAAGACAAACTCATTTTACTATGTTAGATTAAGTCTCAAAACAAGTAAATAGTAAGTCTGATGCTAACATTTCAAACGGTAGCATCCATGTCCTCTTAAAGATATCGTCGGATGTATTGTATCTGGTATGAAACTACATCTTTTGAAATGGGGCGATTGCCCCAGTTGTATAGATCCATTGTATCGAGGCCTCAAAGCAATGTAATCTATTGTCAATAAGTACACTGAAAAACATGTTGGGTTTTCCCTCCATTAGCCCAAAACCAAAATAATAAAATTGGTTAGTATAAGTATGATCCACTAAAAGCCCATGAAGAAGAAGTATGTGGAAAGTGGAGAAAGATGAAGAAGTGTGTAGAAAAAGAAGTGTGTAGAAAAGGAAGTGTGTAGAGAAAGAAGTGTGTAGAATTTTTAATAGTTACCTTTCCATTAGTATAAATAGGGGTGTTTAGTTCATTTGTAATCAATCAAGAAAAGCAAGAAAGAAAAACAAGAGAGAAAACACTTGTAAGAGAGAGTTTCCTAAAATTTCATCTTTGTAGTAAATCCCTTTCCTAAATATTAAGAGTCTTCTTCTTAAACTCTTAGTTGTCTAAATCCCATCTTCATCTCACGAAGAATATTGGGTAATTTTCCCAACAAGTGGTATCAGAGCCAGGTTCAAACATATCCTCAAGATCCCGTGTGATTCAAGATGGAGGCTACCTTTACCGTTGAAGGTGATATGTTCAAACTCACGACAGACAACTACTCTTATTGGAAACCGATGATGGAAGACCACCTTTATTGTAAGGATTTACACGAACCCATCATCATGAAGGAGAAGCCGGAAGGAAAGGATGACAAAACGTGGGAAGTACTAAACCGAAAGGCGGTTGCTGTAATCTGTAAGTACATTGACCGATCTCTCTTTGAACATGTCTCTACCTATACAAATGCTTATGAATTATGGACAAAGCTTGAGTCTATGATTCAAAAGAAAACGCCTCGAAACAAAGCTCTTCTTGTCCGACGGTTAGTAAAGTTGGAGTACAAGGATGGCCAAAACATGATGGAGCACTTGAATAATTTCAAGGGACTCGTAAATCAGCTTAACAAAGTTGATATGAAGGTTGAAGATGAAATGCAAGCCCTTTTACTCCTTAGTTCACTACCGGAGAGTTGGGACACACTAGTTGTCACTCTAAGCAATTCAGCACCGGAGGGAAAGCTTACCATGGACACCGTCAGTGATAGCCTTCTAAATGAAGAAGTCCGGAGGAAGGAACGAGACTCGAGTTCTTATTCAGAAGCCAACATCGTTGATAGAAGAGGTAGAGAGGAGACTCGTGTTCACAACAAAAGCAGAGGACGAGACCAATCTCGAAGAAGATCCAAGTCACGACCAAGAGTGACCTGCTACTATTGTGGTAAGCCAAACCACATGAAGACGGAGTGTCGGTTTTTCAAGAAAGATCAACAAGCAGGTAATATTAAACCAGACCGGTTCAATCCTCCGAAGAAGCATGAAGACAAGACTACCACCATTGTTGAAGACCAGAGCAAAGACCTATATCTCGTTGGAGAATGTAATCTTAGCTCTGATGATAGCTCATGGATCGTTGATTCTGGTGCTTCTTTTCACGTCACCCCTCATGGAAGCTTCTTCACAACCTACCAAAGTGGTGACTTTGGTGATGTTCAAATGGGAAACCAAGGAAGAAGCAAGATCGTTGGAAAGGGGGATGTTATTCTTACATCAAACACTGGGTGTAAGATAATTCTTAAGGATGTGAGGCATATTCCCGATATGAGACTCAATCTCATATCAACAGGGAAGCTTGATGATGCCGGTTTTGATAGTCATTTTGGCAGTGGCAAGTGGAAGCTAACCAAAGAGAGTTTGATCATGGCTCAAGGAAGAAAAGAAGGCTCATTATACGTAACACAAGCCAAGCTTTGCAAGGAGGAAGTTAATGTTGCAAGCGACGACATGGATACATGGCACCGGAGACTTGGGCATATGAGTGAGAAAGGTCTTAATATACTTTCTCGCAAGAAACTTATTCCTGATATGAGAGGTACGTATCTTACACCATGTCATCATTGCTTAGCCGGAAAACAACATAGAGTCGCTTTCCGAAGATCTTCTACACCCACGAGAAGGAAGCATATTCTTGATCTAGTGCATACTGATGTGTGCTCCATGTCTGAGAAATCAAATGGAGGTGCATCATATTTCGTCACCTTTATTGATGACCATTCAAGGAAGGTATGGGTATACCTTTTGAAGACAAAAGATCAAGTTCTAGATGCTTTCAAGGAGTTTGTAGCCCAAGCAGAAAGAAGTACGGGTCAAAAACTCAAGTGTGTTCGATCAGACAATGGTGGAGAGTACCGAGGTCCTTTTGAAGCATTTTGCAAAGCTCATGGAATCAGAATGGAGAAGACACCACCAAAGACGCCACAATTGAACGGGCTTGCTGAAAGAATGAATCGGACGATTACAGAAAGAGTTCGGTGCATGCTCTCTCACGCTAAACTACCCAAGCCATTTTGGGGAGAAGCTTTAAAGACTGCAGTGGATATTATAAATCTTACACCATCAGTTCCTTTGGAAGGCGATATCCCGGAGGAAGTTTGGTCGGGTAAGAAGGTCTCCTACAATCATTTGAAGGTGTTCGGGTGTAGAGCATTCGTCCACATTCCTAAGGATGAACGAGCCAAGTTAGACTCTAAAACTAAAGAGTGCATCTACCTTGGTTCACCAAAGGATGATTTTGGCTATCGGCTTTGGGATCCAATTAACAGGAAAGTTATTCGAAGTAGAGATGTTGTTTTCTTCGAAGATCAAACAATCGAAGACATCAATAAATCAAAGAAACCAAAGCTAAGGGTTGTAAGGAGTGAAGATTCTCATAAGCCCCAAGATCATGAACAAGTGATTGGAGGAGATGGCGAAGAGGGTCCCATCATGGATCTAAATGGTGATGAAAGCGAAGAAGAAGAACAAATGGATCCAGAGGAAGAACATGAGCCAAGAAGATCTGGAAGAGAGACAAGACCATCTGTAAGATACTATCGAGATGAGTATGTGAATCTTACAGATGAGGGGGAGCCACAAAGCTATGAGGAGGCTATAGGAGACATTCACAAAGACAAATGGGTAGAAGCTATGCAAGATGAGATGCAATCCTTGCAAGACAATCACACCTATGAGTTAATGAAGCTACCAAAAGGAAAGAGAGCCTTGAAAAACAAGTGGGTGTACAAGTTGAAGTATGAGGAGAGAAGCTCAAATCCAAGATACAAAGCCCGATTGGTTGTGAAAGGATTCAACCAGAAGAAAGGCATAGATTTTGAAGAAATATTTTCTCCAGTGGTGAAGATGTCCTCTATCCGAGTGGTTCTTGGTCTAGCTGCGGTCCTAGACTTAGAGATTGAACAACTCGATGTTAAGACAGCCTTTCTACATGGTGACCTCGAGGAGGAAATCTATATGGAGCAACCCGAAGGATTCAAGGTCCCAGGAAAAGAAGACTTGGTATGCCGATTAAAGAAGAGCCTTTATGGTCTCAAGCAAGCCCCAAGACAATGGTACAAGAAGTTTGACTCTTTCATGGTGGATCATAACTTCAAGAAAACCAAGAATGATCATTGCACTTTCATAAAGAGGTACGCAAGCGGCGACTTTCTCATATTATTACTCTATGTTGATGATATGCTGATTGTGGGCCAAGACCGCAACAAGATAGCCGCATTGAAGGAAGACTTAGGAAAGTCTTTTGCTATGAAAGATTTGGGGCAAGCGAAACAGATTCTTGGAATGAAGATCACTCGGGACAGACCAAAGAAGCTTTTATGGTTGTCCCAAGAACGATATATTGAAAGGGTGTTGGAGAGATTCAACATGCACAAAGCAAAGCCAGTAAATACTCCACTTGCTGGACATTTCAAGTTAAATTCAGAACAAAGTCCAACAAGTGAGAAGGAGAAAGAAGAAATGAAGACTACCCCATATGCATCAGCAGTGGGCAGTCTCATGTATGCCATGGTGTGCACCAGACCCGACATTGAATATGCTGTAGGAGTTGTGAGTCGCTTTCTAGAAAATCCAGGAAAGGAGCATTGGAAAGCAGTTAAGTGGATCCTACACTATCTACGAGGCACAACGAAGAGGTGTCTATGCTTTGGCAATGGAAAACTTGAGTTGAACGGTTACATCGATGCAGATTGGGCTGGTGATAAAGACTCGAGAAAATCAACTTCAGAATTTGTGATTACCTTTGCAGGGGGAGCTGTCTCCTAGCAATCGAAGCTACAAAAGTGTGTTGCCTTATCCACCACGGAAGCAGAGTATATCGCAGCAACAAAAGCATGCAAGGAGATGTTATGGATGAAGAACTTCTTACTTGAGTTGGGAGTAAAGCAAGACAAGTACAACTTACTATGTGACAACCAAAGTGCTATTCACTTAGCAAAGAATCCAGCGTTTCATTCTCGCTCAAAGCACATCGACATTCGGCATCATTGGATACGAGAAGTTCTTGAAGAGAAGCTCATACATCTCGACAAGGTAAACACCAATGAAAATTGGGCAGACTTTATGACGAAGGTATTGCCAATCAAAAAGTTTGAAGACTGCTGCCAAGGTATCAGTGTCGTGACAACTTTGGGCTAAGTCGGGAAGGGGGAGATTTGTTGGGTTTTCCCTCCATTAGCCCAAAACCAAAATAATAAAATTGGTTAGTATAAGTATGATCCACTAAAAGCCCATGAAGAAGAAGTATGTGGAAAGTGGAGAAAGATGAAGAAGTGTGTAGAAAAAGAAGTGTGTAGAAAAGGAAGTGTGTAGAGAAAGAAGTGTGTAGAATTTTTAATAGTTACCTTTCCATTAGTATAAATAGGGGTGTTTAGTTCATTTGTAATCAATCAAGAAAAGCAAGAAAGAAAAACAAGAGAGAAAACACTTGTAAGAGAGAGTTTCCTAAAATTTCATCTTTGTAGTAAATCTCTTTCCTAAATATTAAGAGTCTTCTTCTTAAACTCTTAGTTGTCTAAATCCCATCTTCATCTCACGAAGAATATTGGGTAATTTTCCCAACAAAACAGAAATCAAACAAAAGTAGCTTAGGTTTTAGATTCATTAGTTCAAAACAAATTGGTATTCAAAGGTATTTTTACAGCCGCTCGGTATCAGTATTTTTACCTTCAGCGTTTGGCATATAGTTTGGAGAAGCTTTTAGTTTCTTGACACAAAGAGTATTTTTCTCTCATGTTTCGTTTCGACAAAAGAAACAAGTTATACTTGGAATTTGGACAATTAAAAGTTAATATACTCCAACACCTAGACGAAGACGAAATTAAAACTTAACACACACTCTCTTACATAACGAAGACGAAATTAAAAGTATTACTCCCTCTCTTACAAAATGATCTATAGTTTAGAAAAAAAAAATGTTTTTTTCTAAAAGATCTATATTTTACATTTTCAATACAAGTAATAATGATAAATTGTAGATTCCAAAAAGATTAATTCTGTTACTAACTTTTGATTGGTTAAAATTTATAAAAAAAAATAGCTAATTTGCATTTATAATTTAAAATTTATATGTTTTCTTAATATGTGTGAAAACTCGAAAAATACATCATTTTGGAGCAGAGGGAGTTGTAAACAATTTCTAAGCAATAGAACACATGATGATTGAACCTAGCTTATAAAACCTTAGGAATTAAAACAAAGTCGATAAAAAGCTCAAGAACATGAACTTAGCTGGGTATAAAATAGGATCATGAAGGTATACAAAGGAAAATGCAACGACTTCTAGAAGACATCAATCGAGTTCCAATCACGTTTACTTTGTGTCTGAAATTGACTACTTTGGAGGATTCTAAATTCACCGACCCCAGGGGCATAGAAATTTCATTACTAAGATAGACAACAAAAAGATTTTGGTGGGTAAGAATCGAAGATGATCGCTTTTTGTTGAAAATAAGAGATCGATTTTGAGACTTGCTATGCCCTAACCCCCTACAACTCTGTCCATAAAATGTTGGTGCATATATTTTAACGGTAAACTCAGTATGATTAACTCAGTCGCCATATCTAATATGATATCAAAATTGCTATATGCTACAAATATTAGAGATAGAGACAAGTCTTGACATCATATTTTCAATTTAGATTTTTATAGTAACTAAGGATAAATTGTATTGATTAGCTGATGATTTTGTATATGCGTATGTTATGTAAACAGGAAATAACAATACTAATATTTGAAAATATATTTAATGTAAATCCTTGCTAAGTTAGTCTTTCTTTATAAGGAACAAAGTTGATTTACATGTTATTTGGGCACCAATTTAAATACTATATATATTATGAACTAAATATTTCATTAGTTTATATAACTTGGAAATAAATTGAATACATTATAAATGATGAATATTTTGTAATTAATACCAAATACATGCCAACATCCTTATTGACTATCATTATTTTAAAACTATTCAAAAACTCAATTTGAATATTGAAATTGAACTTTAAAAAAATACCCAATAGGTAAAAGCCTTACAAAATTGTACACGTTTGGTCAATAAAAAATAAAATGTACATATTTACCAATTGAAAAGGCGATCATCATTATTTTTAGATTAGAAATCACCAAAAATATAGAAAAGATTTCTTTATATTTACATCGTTTATTTAAAAAAAAACAAATTCACCCCGCACATAGTGCGGGTTATCATCTTCTTTTCATTAAAAGCAACATCAAATGAACATTTCTATCAAATTATTCTTGTCTCTGACTTCAATATTAAACTTTCTGTAAAAAAAACAAATATAGAAACAGTTATGTTAGGCAAAAAAAAGAAGTAAAGAAAACAAAACCAATACTGAACTCAAAAAGGACGATGCAAAAATTCTAACACTTTAAAACAATCACACAGAAACCACTCAGAAAACAATCAAAGTCAGCTTAATCATACATAAAACTCGTGCATTTCATTTCAGAAAGACTAACATAAGAAATATAAAAAATGACAATATGAAACTGTAGAGAAACAGAGAAGAGCAGAACTGCGCAAGATGAAACTTTGAAAACTAAACCAGAGAAAAGTCAAAACCATTCGATGTAAACATCTCACTCAAATAATTACCAAAAGTCAGCTTAGTCACAAAAGCAGAGCAACATATAAGACCAAAACTCAACGCATCTGATAAGCTGACAATACAAGCTATTCTACAAGTAACTACAGTTAACAAATATACATACAACAAAGTCAAACAATAGTTTTAAAAATGAGAGAACATCCCAGCTCTGTTCCTATACAACAAGAACAAACGACAATCTCAGTCTTGTTTTAGTCAAAAACCAAGGCTTTGTTCTCTTGAATAACGTTGCCAGTTGTATGTTTTAAAAGCGTAAAAGTTATATGCTTAGATTATTCTCATCACAGTCAATAATAGACACCAAAAAGTACTAGGTAACATTACATTCACGAAGTTTAGCCACTGGAGTTTTAAAAGAAAAATAAACTTTAAGGCAAGCTGAAACCTCATTACCAGAGGTCATTATCTCAACTCGAAAGGATTCTGGTCATTGTGTCAGAGGTCCCCAGTTCGAGTGACCACTGAGACGAAACCAATATTACATGTTGTGGTTTCGGGTCTGGGGGGATTAGTGCTTTAGCCCGAACCTCCTGGTAATTCAAGAAAAAAAACCTCATTTGAGTAACTATCACTGCAGTAGATGTGTTCATGTTGTGTTCTACATCAAATCGACAATTCAAATCAAAACCCAGAAACTTCTAATCAAGTAGACTTTCAAAGCAATATGGAGAAATGATTATTAGTGAACAAGATGTGAGCTCGGAGAAGGAGATTAAAATGGACGAAATGTTTTTGTTACTAGATAATGTTACAGCCATTACACTATATATAGTGTTAATATCGGTTTATAGTATACCGTGTACAATGACTTAACCAAAATAAACCAGCATACACACTTGTTATTCTCCCTCTAAATGGAATGTAAAGACATCTTACTTATGAGTTCATTGAACTGAGAAGGATGAAGTGGTTTGGTTAAGGCATCAGCAATTTGAGAAATAGTTCCAACGTGCAGAGTCTTGATTATCCCACTCACATGTCTTGAACCTGATGGCAATCCGTTTCAACATGTTTAGTTCGCTCATGAAAAACATGATTGTTTGCAATATGGATAGCCGCTGTTGAGTCACAGAAGAAAGCAGCAGCTCTATGTTGCGGTGCCTGTAATTCACCAAGAAGATTCACCAACCAAATGACCTCTTTGACTGCAAAAGACATTGGTCGATACTCATACTCAGCCGAGGACTGAGATACAACGTCTTGCTTCTTAGATTTCCAAGCGATGAGAGTAGTGCCAAGAAACATGCAGAAACTAGACGTTGAGCGTCTTGTATCCAAACAAGATCCCCAATCTGCATCAGTGTAAGTTTTGAGAACCAGATCAGATTCTGCAGAATAGAACGGTCCCAGACCAATAGTTCCTTTGAGATAATGAAGCAATTTGTATGCAGCTTGAAGATGAATACTCTGCGAATTTGCAGCAAACTGTCAAAGTTTGTTGAAAGAGAAAGTAATATTCGATCGAGTAATGGTGAGGTACATAAGACGTCCAACCAATCTTCTATAAACACTTGGATCATCAATGAGAGGTACCTTTGGATCATAAAAGAGTTTAACACTCGGATCCATTGGTATAGAGGATGGCTTGCAAGTCTCTTCCAGCATCTCAAGTACATACTTGCGTTGACAGATATTTATTCCTTTCCAAGATCATGCAATCTCCAACCCAAGAAAGTATTTCAGAGGACCAAGATCTCGCAATTTGAACACTCCACGAAGATATCCTTAAGCTGATCAACCTCCTTATCATCATTACTTGCAATGAAAATATCGTCGACATAGACGAGAACTGCAATGTACTTCCCATCAAAGTTCTTGATAAACAGAGTGTGATCATTGTGAGATTTACTGAATCCCGAGAGAAGAGTGGAGCTGAACTTGAGAAACCATTGCCTTGAAGCATGTTTCAAACTATAAAGAAACTTCTTTAGTTTGCAGACTGCATTTGGAGGCAATGTTTCCCCCTCTTTTGGTGTGTAACCAGGAGGAAGTGTCATGTAAAGTTCCTCTTGAAATTTGCCATTAAGAAGAGCATTTGAGATGTCAAGCTGCGTGAGGCTCCAATTCTTTGCAGCTGACACTGCTATCAGGGTATTCATTGTGGTTTAGCAACATGGGAGAAAGTATAAAAAAAATCAACTCCCTCTTGTTGTGTATACCCTTTCACTACTAAACGCGCTTTGTAACGTTCCAAAGTACCGTCTGCATTCAGCTTCACTTTATACACCCATTTGCATCCTATAGCATGCTTACCAGGAGGCAAAGAAAAAATCGACCATGTTTCAGTACTTTCAAGAGCTATAAGTTCTTCATTCATCGCCTTAAACATTCATCAAACTTCTTGGCCTAGGTGAAAGAAGTTGGTTCAATATGTTGAGACAAAGCAAAAGTATAACCTTCATATACCTCGTAAAGCCTTGCATAAGAGACATGAGCAGCCAATGGATAAGGAATATTTGTGTCAGTGAGATTTCAGAAATAATCACTAAGGTATCAGGAGGCTTAGATACCCTTTTACAATTCTTTGTGGTCACTAAAATCGGTGGAGCAGATGCAGTAGTCTCTTCTGTAGTCGTTGGAGAATGAGAACTTTGTCGAGCAAGATTAGTAGGTCTCATATCCATCCAGTCAAATGAAAAAACTCATCAGAATACACTGGTTTGTCTTCCGCAAATGGGAAAATATTTTCATGGAACCTTACATTTCTGGATATATGGATCTAATTTGTGTCAAGATCCAAGAGCTTGTATCCTTTGTAGTCAGAAGGATATCCAAGAAATGCCCATGCTCTGGATTGTGGCTAAAATTTGTGTATATTCTTAGAAGAAGTTGACATATAAGCCAAGCAGCCAAACACACGCAATCTAGTGTAATCAACTTGTTTTGATGTGAGGAGTTCAAATGGTGTCTTGTTCTTTAACAAAGGAGTAGATAGACGATTGACCAGAAAGACTGCAGTCAAAACACATTCTCCCCCAATACTCCATTGGAACTTGAGATTGAAACATAAGCTATCTTGCCACATTAAGAATGTGCTGATGTTTCCTCTCTACAACCAAATTCTGCTCAGGTGTCTCTGGACAAGAGTGATACGCTATGATTCCTTTCCTCTTGAAGAGCATTGTAAACCGAAGTTCTGGAACATTGTCTGACCAAACACCTTTGACCACAACTTTATATTGCGTTTCAATCATCTGCAAGAATTCATGAAAGATAGTTAAGACTTCATCTTTGCTTTGAGTAAATAAAGCCAGGTTACTTGCATGTGATCATCGACAATAGTAAGGAAATATTTGTATCCCTCAAGAGTCAGCACTGAGAAAGTTTCCCACACATCTATATGGAGCATATCAAAAGAAGAGTCATATATAATTTTATGAGAAATATAGGTGAGATGCTTTTGTTTGGCAAGATGGCAAATAGAACAATGGTGACTTTTATTCTTCAGTTTGAAACCAAGTACATAACTTAAGGAATCAGTCTTAATCATAGACGGATGTCCTAGTCTATTGTGCCACTGAGAAGAATCAGCAATTACATTTGAACATAACATCAGAGGTTCCTTGTTCGATAGTACATGAAGAGAAGTATTGTCCAAGACATACATATTCGCAATCTCTTCGCCATGTCCAATCATCATCCCCTTGATATGATCTTGTATCATAAAAGAATATCCATCAAACATAATCCAGTAGCCTAAATCCTTAGTTACCTGATTCACACTCATCAGACTCACTCGAAACTCTGGTATATAAAGTATGCTGTTGAGAACCAGATGATCACTCAGTATGACACAACCAACGCCTTCAATTTTCACACCAAGACCATTTGGTAAAGTGACTGAAGCATTGAGTGTAGCTGATAAAGATTCAAAACGATTTTTATCACAGGGCACATGATGTGTTACACCACAGTCTACTATCCAAGAAGTAGATCCCAATATACTGCTAGTAGCCTTTAATACAACTATAAATCTCAGAGTAGAGGATGAATAGGCCATACCAGGTAATGCAGTGATTGTAGCTCATGATGATGATGCAACATTCGATGAACTCAAAGGCTGAAGCTTGGAGTTGAAATAAGCATTCACCCCTTGAATCTGATCTTTGGTCAGACTATTAACCACTGTTGAGATATCATGTCCATTGACTACATTGTCGCCAAGAGTGAGCCGAGCAACCACATGTTTATTGTATTCTGAAAGTTTAATTGTATTGTAGCTTTTCTCATACTTGTTCTTGTTTTTATGCTTGAAATCGATAGGATATAGATGAATCTTGTAGCAAGTTTGTGTGGTGTATCTAGTGTAGCCACAATGAGTGCAAATAGGCTTCTGCTGTTTCTGATTGTAGTTAGACTGAGCCGCATTGACCACTGCAGGAGTTTGGACATTTGATGCCATTTGAAACACTGAAGCATTTTGCAACGAGCTGAGATTCCTTTGGCTAAAGTCTTGATCCAAGAGATTGTAAATCTCTGACAAATCTGGCACATTTTTCTTCATTATGATTTGGCTCTTGATGGTAACATAAGACTCATTCAAGCTTGCCAAAAACTTAACGATCTTTGATTGTTCTGCTTTCTTGTTAATAGATTTGCAACAATCACATCATGACAAGTATCCACACAAGTAGCTCCATCTAGCTCATCCCATAAGGTCTTCAAGGTTGTATAATAAGAGGCAAAGTCCATAGAACCTTGTTGCAGGGACCAAATTTGCTGAGAGAGATGATTCGAGCGTGGGAGATTCGTGATATGAAACAAAGCAGGAAGATCATTCCATATTTCTGATGCATCTTTGAATCTCAGGATACTTTTATAAATCTGTTTCGAGACAGAGTTCAGTATCCAAGATTTGACCATGGAGTTGCATCAAGACCAGATCCTGAAGCTAGCATAAGAATCATTTGGCTTAGCTAATGATCCATCGATAAATGCAGAGCCATCTTCGCATATAAGGCTATGGTCATTGCTATACACCAATTATTGTAATTCGTACATTCTAAGACTTCAGTGATAATCGAAAGACCTGGACTGTCATTGCCGGTGAGACAGAACGGAGAATGAACGCTATCAAACGATTATGTCGGTGCGATCGGCGACTGCGGTGGCGAATCTTCCATATTTGAAGTTCTCCTCGCCGACGATGGAGCTCGTCCCATAGCCGTGTAACTCTCCTTCCGATCACCATGGATGAGATCGCAAACAAAGCGAGGAAGCGAATCAAGTGAGGTTTCGAGCCTCGCTGTTCTGATACCATATTAGTGAACAAGATGTGAGCTCAGAGAAGAAGATGAAAATGGAAGAAATGCTTCTGTTATTTGATTCTGTTACAGCCGTTACACTATATATAGTGTTAATATTGGTTTATAGTATACCATGTACAATGACTTAACCAAAATAAACTAGCATACAAACTTAATATTGATTAAGCGAAAGAGAATATACTTATATGTTTGACTGAGGGCAGCTTCCCCATGTTGTATAGGGTTGATCCCCATGGGTAAACGAAAATATGTGTTACCAGGTTTTTGATGGCTGTGATGATTAACCAGCTTATCAAACAGCACGTTGTGTGAATTTTAACCAAACGGCAGGATGTGCATCCATGTAACGAAAGGATGTGCTTACGTGTGGTAACAAAAATATGGAAAAACGGCTGGTTAGTGCCTGAACTAGGGTCACATTGTCTAATCGATACCTAAACTATTTGACTATGCGATTCGATACCTAAATTAATAACAAATTTGAGTTTGATACCTTAACTTAGCATAAAAGCTTCTTAATACCTACAATCGACAGCGTGTCGGTAAAATGCGTGAAATGGTTTATAGCTGAGTCAGCTACTTTAAACGAAAAAACGTGCGACTCGATAGCTGAACTAATAAAATTTGAATTTAATACCTGAACTTAGAATAAAAAGTTACATGCTCTTATAACGGTTTGTAGCTGAATTTATCTGAGTCTATAATAGGTAAATAATATTATCATTAATAACTTGTGTTTGTACAACATTGTCGTTTATGTGTTAAAGGAAAAATTATAAAACCTTTTCATTTCGCGCATCTTCCTCAACAAATATTTGTGTTTCTTGTTCGTACTCAATACTTAAAAGGTGAATAAAATTTTTTTTAATTGTATCCATACTCTACATACAAATGATATTCGCCATAATATCGAGATAATAGTATGAAAAGTAGAAATTGAAAATATATGAATTTTAGTTTTTTAATTAATTTTAGTGGGTTATCTAAACCCGAACCCGCTAAGATCCAAACTGAATCCGAACCAAAAAAATTTAGATACGAATGACATTGAAATCTTTAACTACGAAATTCAAAACCTAAGAAGATCCGAATGGGTATCCGAATGTCCACCCTTGTATGAGATAATTAATTTTATATACACGAAAATACGATTCTTGAAGAGACAACAATAGCATTGAAGTTTACATATTTGAAGTAAAAGAATAGATATTATGCTTTTACTTTCTTGTTTTATTCAAAAATTCTTTTGTATCCACACTCATTTTGGTAATAGTAATCAAAACATTTATAATCATTAGAACAATATATCTTAAGCATTGAGTAAGAATTCCATTGAGATTTGTTGAGGAAGATGATCGCAAAATTGAAAGGTTATATAGTTTTCCTTGCACAAATAAACAATTATGTTATAGGAACACAAGTGATTAATGATAAAAGTGTTTACATATTATAGACTCGGATAAATTCAGCTACAAAACCGTTATATGAGCAAATATTAAAAAGGTTTTAATTCTAAATTTAGGTATTAAATTAAAATATATTATTAGTTCAATTATCAAATCGTATGTTTTTTTATCTAAACTAATTGATTCAGCTACAAACCGTTCCACATCAGCATTTTACCGATATGCTGTCAGTTATAGTTATTTAGAAGTTTTTTTATTATAAGTTCAGATATTTTTTTTTAATTAATTTAAGTATCGAATTATACAGTTAAATAGTTTATGTATAGATTATACAATATAATATAGAGGAATAATTAAAATAGATATAAAAAAATTTGTCTTCAAAATAACATTTAGTGAGATAATGACCAAATAGATTTTATTAAAAAAAGTAAATATATATTTATATTTTTGAAGTAACTAATCTAGACTTATGGTTTAGAATTATGGGTAACGTTTTGGAATTGAAATTTAATATTAAAAAAATTAGAAAATATTAAAAAATTTCAAAATAAAAATAATTTTGTTGTAGTTTATTTTTGTGACAAAAACTTAGAAAGAATCTATTCTATAGATTTGTTCTGATTATATTGTTTTTCCACAAATATATAAAAGAGTATCATTGACCAGAGGGTGGTTCTTAAGCGTGATTATTCTCCGCCGCCTACTTGTTCAGAGAAGAGAGAAGAGAGAAGAGAGAATGGGAGGTGTTATATCATCTATAATTGGAGGTGGGGGAGAAGAAGCAGCTGCAGGGTATGAATCTGAGCAAAGTCGCGTCATGAAGTTTAGCTCATCGGCTCGGTGGCAGCTTCACTTCAACGAGATCAAAGAATCATCAAAGCTGGTACGTATCGATGTGATCCGATCTGATCCGATTCTTTAGATTTGAAATTGATTTAACTAATATTGGGTTTTGAATTGTGGGAAAAAGCTGGTGGTTGACTTCTCTGCATCCTGGTGTGGACCTTGTAGGATGATCGAGCCTGCGTTCATCGCCATGGCTGCCAAGTTCACTGATGTTGAGTTCGTCAAGTTGGATGTCGATGAACTTCCCGTAAGTATTCATTCTTCCTTGTTTTCCTATTTTTTTAGTATAACTCATCACTTTGATTGATCCGTTGATGAAAATAGCTATCTTTATAGTACAGCTGTAGATGGGATCGAGTTCTGATGATATGAGATAAGTATTTGATGAAACGGGTTAAAGTAACTATAATGAGGAAAAATATTGAAACTTTACTATAATATACGACCAAGGTTTCAGTTTTCTTGGTTTCTCTCCTTTAGATATAACTCATCAGTTTGATAGGTAGATAGCTTTATACTTTGTAGTATAGCTGTGGATCGGATTGAGTTCTGATGATAGAAGATAAGATCTTGTGGTAATGGGTTTAACCACCTGCTTTCTTGGTTTTGTAAAGAGAAAAAGATTGAAACTTTACTCCATTCTGTCATGGTTATACTATAATAATATACAACCAAGATTTCAACTTTCTGCTGTGTCTTGACATTTGTAGCCATCATTACGTGGATTGATCTTAATTGTTCACTGTTTCTGCTAGTGTGTGTTTTTATAAGAACGAAGGTTCTAAAACTTACTACATGATCAATGTTTTTCAGGATGTGGCTAAAGAGTTCAATGTGACAGGGATGCCAACCTTTGTGCTGGTGAAAAATGGTAAGGAGATTGAGAGGATAGTTGGAGCCAGGAAAGATGAACTTGAGAAGAAAGTTCTCAAACACAGGGCATAGTGATCCACTAAGTTAACACACCTTCACCAAATAGCCATTGTGTAAAACCTATTACTATTAATAATTGGCTTTGTTGATCCCTCTTTCTCCCAATGTGTGATTGATTGAAACGGTTTGCTGAAAATGTTTTATACTCTGCTCTATGATAAATAAGGTTATGCATCTACTCTTGATTGTATCACTGGAGCTCTAAATTTGTTAGTCAATAAAAGTAATAACTGCGAAATATTGTCACATCTGAGGTTTTAGTATGGTACACATATCAGTATGATATATATATCATTAGATCAACCTAACCGGGGCAAATCGGAGTTGGTAGAAAGACCTCGGCGAGAGGCTAGGTTACAGGGCAAGAGACCAAAAAGATTAATACACAGAACAAAGCTGAAAAAAGGATTCAAGGAGAGGGAAAGAAAGCAAAAGGAAGGTTGCTCCCTCCTCCGGTGAACACTGGTGACTAATCTTCCGATTCCAGGACTTCTCATGGCGGGTGGTCCAAGCGAGCACATGATCCATCACCAGATACCTTCGTTCAATCACCTTGAAGAATCGCCATGCAGTTTCAACACGCCGGTTTCAGGAAGAAAACATGATTCTTAAAACTTAAACACCGCCGCATGCGCGAGATCTGCCGCTTCACAAATCTGAAACTGCGTACTCCTTCACTCTCAAGGCTATAGAGAGAAGGTTCCGTGACGGCGAGAAACATGTTAGAGAAAACCGACCTTCCTCTAGAGAGCTACACTGTCACGAAACAATGGTGAAAAGTCTTATTCCCAATGGTTGACATGCGGCTTCCGACAACCTCTTATTCATCTAATAATCGGGAGCATCACCATCGGACCGGCAAGCCATCAAAGAAACGGGACATCATAGAGGTCAATCTACCATTAACTTTCTCGATTCGCCAAGATACCAGAAATGTCATTTTAATCTTTGGGATCTCAACTACTCTGTTTTGTTGCATGTTTTCCAGGTGGGGGTGCTTTTGAGGTCGCTAAAGCACCGGCGTCACCGTCCACATTTTAACGCCTCTAACCCTAAAACGAGAAGAATTCAAAGATAGAGAGAAAATAAAAAGGTGTGTTATATAATGGCCACTCAAAGGCTTTTCCTCCCAAAATGACGAAGATTTTTCAAAATTGATTCAAAACTTGTCAAATACAAAACTAAAGTTTTTTTTTAGAATTTTAACTTGTTCTATTCATTTTAGAAGTTTTCATTATTCACGAAAATGCCAGTGATATATTTATTGGAAGACTTAAAAGTAAGTTTTTCGAAAATTGTGTTTTATATTATCATCCTCATCTTCATCAATTATTCACAAAAATCTCATTGTCATCCATTCACCCAACAACCATGAACAACCAATATAAAGATCTTAATGCATCAAAAAATTGATTTACACTCATTCTATCTTATCTTATCTACAAAAAACTACATATCTTTAAATTTCTCTCTATGTTAATTCAAAAAACATAAAGTTTTTGATTCTAATTTTTTTAAAAGTTCATATAGCCATTCAAGCTCATGATTCCTGATCATTAACAATTGAATAGTTGTCTTAGTGAAGTTCTATGTGCTTGGACAACTAAGCAAGTTTTCTCAGTGGTTTAAGATATGAATTGAATAGTTTACCCATATTTTCACAGAAGTCTTCCTGGTCAAAACATATGTTAGTTTTGCAATTGATTTCTTGTGTATGTTTTTAGAGAAAACTTTCGTGGAAGTCTTCCAACATTTCTTTGTTGACAAAAAAAATTAGGGACCCAGATAAATATGTTAGTTTTGCAATTTACCGATATGTGTCAGAAATTTGATACTCTACAGAAAATTTCCGGTAAATCTTTTGATGGAAGACTTCCACGGAAGTCTTCTCAACTTTTACATTAAGTTTGCTTACGGTATGTGGAAGTCTGTGTAGGTTACTTTTGCAATTGAAAATTTAAACTTGAATATTTAATTTAAATTGGAAGACTTCCATGTAAGTCTTCCAGCGGAAGACTTACGTGGAAGTCTTCCAAATTTTTATTTCATGATTCTAGTCAAACATAAAGTAACAAAAGAAGACTTTCAGGGAAGTCTTCCAGCTGACTTCTCTGAAAGTCTTCTCAATAAAGTTCAAATATAGTCAATTGCAAAAGTAATATACGCAGACTTCCACTGACCGTAAGCAGACTTAATGTAAAAGTTGAGAAAACTTTTGTGGAACAGAAGACTTACCGGAAAGTCTTCTGTAAAAAGTCAAATTTCTGACACATATCGATCAATTGCAAAACTAACATGTTTATTCGAGAAGACTTCCACGGAAATGTTCCTAATTTTTTTTGTCAACAAGAAAAGTTGGAAGACTTCGTTCTACGAAAATGTATAATAAACCTTTATTTTCTTCAAATTTAAAATGAATTTTTAAAATTTTATTGTTAATTTATGTGTTTTAGACAATATTTGGGTCCCTCAATGAAATCCATAACTTTATTGGTGATAATTTAGAGGTTATCAAATATGTTTATTAATGCTTCTAGCTAGTGATAGAAGACTTGACTTTTCTGGAAGTCTTCTAGGTTATTTTTTTTGACCTTGATATTCTATGTTTGTATATAAAAACATAACAAGTTAACATTAGAAATTTTTTTTAATGAAAATGGAAGAACTTAATTATTTTAACAAGAAGACGTTAGAAGATTTCCGAGAAAACTTAATTATAAGTCTTCTCAAAAGAAGACATTAGAAGACTTTCGAGAAAACTTAATTAAGTCTTCTCAGAAGTCTTCTATTGTCTTCTTGTTAGAAGACTTTCCATAAAACTTAATTATAAGTCTTGTAAGAAGAATACATTATAAGACTTCTCAGAAGACTTAATTATAAGTCTTTTGAAAAGTCTTTTTAAGTCTTCTGAGAAGTCTTCTAACGTCTTCTTGTTAGAAAACTTCACATAAAACTTAATTATAAGTCTTCTAACAAGAAAACATTAAAATACTTTCCAAAAGACTTAATTATAAGTCTTCTGAAAAGTCTTCTAACGTTTTATTGTTAGAAGACTTCCCATAAAACTTAATTATAAGTCTTCTAACAAGAAGATATTAGAAGACTTCCTAGAAAACTTAATTATAAGTCATCTAACAAGAAGACATTAGAAGACTTCCCAGAAAACTTCATTATAAGTCTTCTAGAAAGTCTTCTAACGTCTTCTTGTTAGAAAACTTCCCATAAAACTTAATTATAAGTCTTCTGACGAGAAGACATTAGAAAGCTTTCCAGAATACTTAATTATAAGTCTTCTGAAAAGTCTTCTAACATCTTCTTGTTAGAAAACTTCCCATAAAACTTAATTATAAGTCTTATGACGAGAAGACATTAGAAGACTAGTATAGACCTTGATGCTCATAATAGATTTAAGTATTTATGTAACATTTGATATTTGGTGAATTTAGCTAAGTATTCTTGAGAAGTATTCTTCCTCAGCCGTAGTACATTTGACTAATTTTTTGTGTTATTGTATTTTGCTATTGAATTTGTATCAAAAACTTTAATAATGTCAAGTATTTTTGGCAAGATAATATTGTAGACATGAGTATATTTACCAATTTTTTTCATTAATAGTCTCTTTAAATTTACAAAAGAATTCACAATTAAAAGAGTACACTTACAGATCACAAAACGACCATAAACAAAATTATTATAGATCATTCTTCTACAAAAACAAGTTTGGACTCCACTTAACATAAGAGAAGACTCCGTCAGAAGACTTCCATGAAAGTATTTTGATGACTTGGAAGACTTTCGAGAAGATTTCCATGAAAGTCTTTCAAGTCATCTCAGATCTGAAAAACTTGCATATCCAAACAAAATAAATCAGTGAGAAAGACACGAGATAAAAATGAGAAATTAATATAAAGTTGGTTTTTTATGAAAGATTTACTTGAAAGTTTTGTTTTCTAATAGAATACTTCCTGGAAGACTTACTTGAAAGTCTTCTAGACCTTAAATTTACTATTTGCTCAAAAGACTTCCGCGGAAGTCTTCTAGTGCATTATTTGTTGGAAGACTTCCAAGAAGACTTCCATAAAAGTCTTCCAAGTCGTCTCAGATCTGAAAACCTACATATCTAAAAATATTCAATTGACTTCAAAACATTTAAAATCTTCAAAAATAAAGTAAGAACTTAAAACAACAAAAAAAAGTTTTCAAAAGTTAAGAGTTTTAAGTAACATGAAGTTACCAAATGATAAAATATGATTTATAGATCTACATTTAAAAAAAAAGTAGAAGATGAGAACCATATGATAAAAAATCTGCAAAAACAAAATAAATAAGTGAGAAACATGAGATAAAAATGAGAAATTGATATAAATTACTCACATATGTTATGAAATAGGATATATGGAGAAACCTTTGCCAGAAGACTTTCGCGGAAGTCTTCTAGTGCATTATTTGTTGGATGACTTCCGAGAAGACTTCTATCAAAGTCTTCCAAGTCGTCTCATATCTGAAAAACCTGCATATCCAAAAGCAATCATTTGACTTCAAAATATTGAAAAGCTTAAAAATAAGGTAAGAACTTAAAAAAACAAAAAGAGTTTTCAAAAATTAAGAACTTCAAGCAGAAAGAGGTTCCAAATGAAAAAAATATGATTAATAGATTTACCTTTAAAGGAATGGAAGATGAGAACCATGTGATGAAAAACCTGCAAAAACAAATAAATAAGTGAGAAACATGAGATAAAAATGAGAAATTGATATAAAGTTTATTTTTTTTTAAGTTCAAACAAATTAGAGAGAGGTTGAAGAATTTTAGAATGAGAAAATTATATTTTTTTTGCAGCCATTTGAGAGGGAGAGAGATAATAGAATACATCCTCGAAGACTTACTTGAAAGTCTTCTAGACTCTAAGTTTACTATTTGCCCAGAAGATTTTCTCAGAAGTCTTCTAGTCTTCTAGTCTTCTAGTGCATTATTTGTTGGAAGACTTAAGTCACCTATATCCTATACTCAAAATAACTAACTAATTAGAAATAAACACTTCATAAAACTTAAACAAACTTTTAATCTAAATTTATATCACTTAAAATGTCTATAATTAGATGATTAGGATTTTTTCCTAACCAGAATATCTTTTACGAAATTTTAAATTATTTTTAAGATCTAATACACTAGATCTTATGGAAGACTTAAGACTTCAACTTGAAGACTTAAGATTTTCACTAGAAGATTTAAGATTTCCATTAGGATACTCAAAACTTCTAGTGTCTTCCACTAGAATACTTGTGGAAGACTTATTGGAAGACTTAACAATAGACGTGAAACCTAGATTCTTCTAAAATTTTAAGTGAGAAATGATAGTTAAGTCTTCCAGTAAGTTTTCTACTATAATATATCTTCGAAAATTTAAGTTTTCCAAAATCCTAAAATCAAATATATTACTAAATCACATATAAAAACATTATTAAACTTAAAACAAACTTATAAAATGTTCAGTATATACAAAACTAAACACATATAGTTCAAATTTAGATTTTGAAAAAAAAAAAAAGATTCCACAATATAACCCTAAAAACACATACAATACTATAACATAATTACCAAACCCTAAACTAAATATATCATGATTAACTTACACTCACTCATCTATGTTGAAAACTATTCAATTTTAGCAAATCTAAATTTACATCATTTATAATTGTCTATAATTACAATATTATGATTTTTATTAATCAAAATATTTTTTTATAAAATTTATAAATTATTTGTAAGATCTACATCAGGAGAAGACTTTCATCTCACTCGCAGGGTTATAATAGTAAATTAAAATAAATGTTTTTTTTGTTTAGTCATGCAGAAATGTTTATAATTTCACTAGTCTTTTGAGTTAATTTTGTATTTGATTTGAGTTGGGGTACACTTTTACATTTAAAATCAAGTTTGAATTATATTTAACAAATCCTTTAAAATCTTTCAGAAAATATACTATATAACCGTTAGTGTTATAGAAGCTCCCTTGGTCCATTAGTTTAGCTAAGAGCAGGTCAAACACAGATTTCTCATAGAGTATTTGTGCATTAAACAAAAATATAAAATATGAAAAAGAAGAGAGAAAGAGAGACATCGTATCTGATGCAGCATACTTTGAGAACTCATTCAGAAACTCCACTGTCAGTTGGTGCTTTACTATATGCTTAACATTTCTGATTAAATTATATGTTTTAGTTATAGAAAAGATATTAATATTTTATTGACTAGGTACTCCAAATGACATACCAAGTGTTAAGCCTGCTCTAAGGAGACATTAATGTTTCCACTCATAAGGTCCAAATTTCCATTTCCATAGAAAAAGATTTATCAAACAATTATGCAATTTACAAGGTAAAGACATACAAAGGATCTTTTTAGGGAAAAAAAACCCATTAGTGTTTATGTTTTTTTATCCATCTTCTTATGTAAGATTATTAGTAAATGAATTTTGATGAGCGTTGGAAATTTTGATGAGCGTTGGAAATTTTGAGATTTGAATTTTTATTGGTCCATGAATTTTAAATATCTCAATACAATCTATTGTTATTGGTTTATTTTTTTTTTAAAAAAAATCCATTAAAATTGTAATTCAAATATTTTAGCTGTATTGATTCTTTAGTTCTAACTAAATCTAGTTTTATCGAGAATTGAATTCTATTTATTTTTTATTCATAAAACATAACTATCAAAATATCATATGTATTCATGAGAGTTTCAAAATTCATATGATACAACTAGAAAACAAAATAATAATTATTACTAAATATTTATTGCACCTTCAGTCTAAATTATATGTCCAAAACTATAATTCATTGCATTTACACATTCTTACCTTTTTGAATGTATAATTATATGTACAATCTAAACCTAATTCTCTCTAATTCTCTCTCGACGGCGACTGGAGAGGAGATAGCCTTCATGGTTTACCGATCTCTTTGATCGTATATCCGACATCAGATTGTCCCACTCATTGGTGGGAGATCAGCGATCACAACCAAACGATCATTGTCGTTGGCTGTGTCTAATCTTCACGTTGCGTTATCCGGATCGGTTCGTCTCAAGGCTCTATCGGTGCGGCTAGGTGAATCGACGGAGGGACAAAGGGTGGAGCGGCGGTTAATCTCGTACAATCTCATCTCTGGCTCCGGCTTCTCTGCGTGTCGACAACACTGGATCTATTACCGTGTGATTACGGGTGCACCGGTTTTGTTGTCGAGCTTGTTCAACGTATGCTTTAACGGTGGCCGACTCATAGATCGTAATGTGCCGGGACTGGTGTTAACATATCACTATTCACCCGATATTATCCTCACACCGGTTTAGGAGAGTTTCGATCACGTCAACACTCATTGGTGTTTGCAAGTGGTATTGTTCGAGTTTTACGTAGCAAGTTGGTGATTACCTAAGGACTCTCATGTGGGGTCTTCGTCTAGAGTGATGTTTACCCATCTGGCAGATATCAAAGGAAAGGGGGTGATGTATGATGATGATGAGCCGATAAGACTTACAGATCATGACGATGCATTCGTCATAAAAGAATTCAGGAAGAGCCTCATTGGGAAAATCTTAAATCCAAAGAAACAAAAAGTGGAGAAACTTCTCCAAACAATGCCCTCCCAATGGGGTTTACAAGACATGATCACAGCAAATGATCTGGGGAATGGAAAGTTTCTCTTCAACTTTAGTTCCAAGGATGATCTAAACTTTGTTCTTCGACAGAGTCCTTTCCATTTCAACTTCTGTATGTTCGTGCTGGTCAGGTGGGAACCAATAGTGCACGACGACTACCCTTGGGTAATCCCATTTTGGGTGCAGTTAGTTGGCTTCCCTCTTTATCTATGGACATATAGGAACTTGAGGAATACTGGTGGAAGAATTGGACATGTGGATGCCTTGGAACTCTCAGAGGGTCGTATGCTCATTGAGATAGATTCACGCCGGCCATTAAAATTTTCAAGGAAAGTCCAATCACCAGAGGGAGATGAAGTTACTATTGAAAGCAAATATGATATGCTCTTTAAGCATTGCACCATATGTGGTTTACTCTCCCACGAAAAAGGATACTGTCCTACGAAGAGTATTCAAGCTAGACTCCAGCAGCCCAGGGAACGCTCTGATGTCTTCTCTCGAGTTCAGGAGCCATCTGGAAGACATGCGCATCACACTCTGATTCACGAGAAATAGGACTTAGTACAGGCTTCACGTCTATCTCTGCGACATCGGGAAGAACTGGACCATCGTCGGTATGCTTCAGGGAATCAAGGTTACGGGGCTAAGCATAGCAGACCTAGTGTCAGGGAGAGATACGATACTCGAAGGGAAGTTCACAGGGACATAGTCTTAAGGGCTCGAAATGATTCTTCAAGAGGCAGTAGACATGGAGGAAATCGGTTTGCTCCATATGAGCGTAAACCAGATCAAAGATGGAGGGCTAAGCCAGCGTCTGTTTCGGCAAATGAGGAGGATTTAAGGCGTCCAGCGAAACCCTCTGTGGACCGAATGGGGGGGGAACCCCGTGTAGACACTGGTGGTTCACTTGATATTGTTCCCTATGAACAATTATCAATACTCCCGCTATCACCGGAGATTGTGATACCAAAGTGTGGGGAAGGTCAACAAAGGAGGATGCTAGCAAGTAAGATTGTTACCCCATCTGCTGGTGATAACCCTGTGAAGGGTAATGTTACTACCCGCTCAAGAGGTGCAGCCCGAGCCCTCTCCTTTCCCCATCTCTGGCGGCTGGCGTTATTATTGATGATCAGATTATTGAGGCTTTGGAGGATGTGGAGATGGAAGAACAAGATGAACTTTGCCAAAAATAGAAATGAAACTCGAGAATTTGCGGAAGTAACTAAAGAGAGAAGGGAGATTTAGGTCTCAAGAGCATACACCTCTGATACCATGTGAGTTTTAGTAATTTAGTGAGTGTTTAAATGAGATTAAGAAAGAGTTTGTTGCTGGAAATGTGAAGAATAGTAAGAACAGGAGAGAGAGTGAGGGATTTCGTGAGTGAGAGAGAGAGAAGGAGAGAATATAATTTCCTTGCTTGATTTAGTTTCTGGTACAAGCCTTTTAATAGGCAAAATAAAACATAAACAAATACACAAGCTGACAAGAGATATATTAAACAAATAGGACTGAGGGAAGGCAGAGGCACGCCCAGACTTGTTGGAAAGAGACAGGAAGGGACAGAGGTTTTGTCCAGACATGGTGGAAAGGGACAGGACCTAAATGGGTGTCTCCTTATCTTGGCATGTGATCTTCTTCTTCCCTAACGTCTCTCTGCTCCTCTGGTGACCAGATCACATGGTCTGATTTAAATAAGTCTCCTTCCCTCTCTAGCTAACCCTTTCCTTGTCTTGTAAGCCAAGTTAGGTCAGTGTAGACCTAAACTGTACGGAACAACTTCATTTCATCATTCTGGATCCTTCTCTTGCCATACTCTCTTCCTCTTTGTCTTTTATATCTTCATGTCAACACTTGCTTCTCTTGCTCTTTATTTCTTCATGTCAACAGGGGGTAACTTATTTGCGTTTGTGGGTTTCGGATCATCGTCCGGTTCTAGCAAATATCCTTACTAAACCAGTGCAAAAATCGAAATCTTTCAAATTCGATAAGAGATGGATTGACGACGAGGAAGTACGTCAAGTTATTTTGGAGGGATGGAATTCTTCAGAGCTCCCCACTAATGCGAATATTATGGATCACATATCGAGTTGTCGCAAAGCCTTAGGATCATGGAGGAGGCAACATGATTTAAACTCTGGAAAACAGGTGGAGGAATTGAAGGAAAAGGTGGAGGCGATGTATCTCGATGACGAGGCCACAACTGAGGATATAGCGAAGGCGTTGAAGGAATTATCTGACGCTCTTAAGGCGGAATAGATATTCTGGAAACAAAAGAACAGAGTGTTCTGGCTCCAAGAAGGTGATCGAAATTCAAAATACTTCCATTCAGTAACAAAGCAAAGGAAAGCAAGGAACAAAATATCCCAGCTCCTCGATTCTGATGGGAATGCAGTGGAGGACGAAGAAGGTCTAGTGGTCATCGCTACTAGCTACTTCCGTGAGTTATTTGGGACATCTAACCCTGAGAATATTGAGGAGGCTCTCTCATAAGTATCTACTAAGATTTCAGGTGCTGCGAATGAGGATCTTACAGCTCCGGTCACGGAATGGGAAGTCAAGCTAGCTCTATTCGCAATGCATCCGGAGAAAGCTCCAGGACCGGATGGGATGAATGCACTGTTTTACCAGAGGTTTTGGGACATTGTAAAGGATGATTTAACTCATATGGTTAATCAGTTCTTATTTGAAGGAACAGTGGCGAAAGGCTTAAATGACACAAACATCTGTCTTATCCCAAAGGTGGACAAACCAAATGAGATGTCTAAGTTCAAGCCTATTAGTCTCTGTAATGTTAGCTATAAGATAATCTCTAAGGTCTTATGCCAGAGATTGAGAAAAGTCTTACCAGGATTAATTTCAGAAACTCAATCGGCCTTCGTTGCTGGACGACAAATTTCTGACAATGTCATGATTGCACAAGAAATGTTCCATGCTTTGAGGACTAAACCAAATGGTCGCAACAAGAGGATGGCCATTAAGACTGATATGAGAAAAGCGTACGATCGAATGGAGTGGCCTTTCATCCAGGTTGTCATACAAAAAATGGGTTTCTTGGAACTTTGGATTGATTGGATCATGCGATGTATATCTTCGGTGAGGTACAAAGTTCTTATAAATGGTCAGCCAAGGGGAAATGTTGTCCCAGAAAGAGGCCTACGTCAAGGAGATCTTTTGTCTCCTTTCATATTCATTATATGCACGGAAGCGCTCGTTAGCCTTCTTAATCATGCAGAGAACCAAGGGAAGATAACGGAGATGCGGATAACACGCGCATGTCCCTCGGTATCTCACCTTCTCTTTGCTGATGATAGCCTTTTCTTCTGTAAGGCGGAGTCTCGTGAATGTGAGGAAGTAATGAAAGAGATTAGGAAATATGGGAAAGCATCGGGCCAGTGCATTAACTTCGAGAAATCTTCTCTGCTCTTTGGCAAGAAGATAAATGCTGCAACTAGACAACATATCAAAGATAAGTTAGGAATACAAAACGAAGGAGGGATGGGTTCATATTTGGGAATACCAGAAGATATTAGTGGCTCAAAATGCAAACTTTTTGCTTTCCTCAAGGACAAGTTAATGCATAGAGTGAACAGGTGGACATGGAGATGGCTATCGAAAGGTGGGAAGGAGGTTCTGATTAAATCTATTCTTTTAACCTTACCCACATATGTGATGTCTACATTCCTCCTGCCGTTTGAGGTCTGTGAAAAGCTCGCCAGTGCCATCGCACAGTTTTGGTGGAGCTCAAATCCCCCAAAGAGAGGTATTCATTGGGCTAAATGGGAAAAGCTATGCAAACCTAGGTGTGAGGGAGGTTTGGGATTTCGTATGATCCATGAGTTCAACTTGGCCTTATTAGCGAAACAGTTATGGAGACTAGTTCAGTTTCCGGATTCATTGGTGGCTAGGGTGCTTAAGGGGAGGTATTACCAAATGAGTTCGCCTTTGCGCTCAATTTCGACCAGCAGCCCATCCTATGTGTGGACTAGCATTTCGGCGGCGCGAGACCTATTGTTGCTAGGCATTAGACATAAGGTACACTCTGGACATGAAGTTAAAGTGTGGGAGGATCCCTGGATCCCGATAGTACCAGCTCGTCCGGCTAACCCATCTGGCCATGTTTTGTCCCCGAACCTGAGAGTCAGTGATCTGGCAAATTATGTCAATCCGGCCGACATTCCCCTAATAAGGAGTTTATTCATAAGTACAATGAACCGTAGGGATTCTTTCTGCTAGAGTTATACTAAAACTGGTCAGTATACTGTCAAATCAGGTTATAAGGTGGTCCGTCAGCTCCTGAGGAAGGATACCGAGAGTTTGGTATATGAACCTGGCATAACTGATCTCCAAGCGTTTGTTTGGAAAGTCAAAGCTCCTCCCAAGATGCGCCATCTTATTTGGCAGTTGATAACAGGATACGTCACGGTTACTCGGAACCTGAATTACAGGAATATGCGATGTGATGATTTCTGTCCCAGGTGTGGAGAGCCGGAAGAAACTGTCACTCCCGCTATTTTTGAGTGTCCTCCTGCCTTGCAAGTTTGGGCCTTATCCTCGATGCCTTTGGTACAAAATACTTTTCCATTGTCTTGTATCTATGCAAATATGGATTACCTTTTTTGGCGGAAGGAGGATATTGTTTCTACGTCTCATAGAGACCTCTATCCATGGATAATTTGGTACATATGGAAGGCCAGGAATGACAAAATTTTTAGGGGGATTGACAGAGACCCTTTGGAGTTGGTAATATTTGCAGAAAGTGAATGCCTTGCGTGGTTTAATGTTAATGACAAGTCTGGCCAGAGTTTGCAAGTACCTGGTATCGTTGAGAATCAGACCATATGTCTAGAGAATATTTGCATAGTGGATGGTTCTTGGACCGACGCTGATCAGTATAGCGGCTGTGGTTGGGTGTGGAAATCTGCCGGTGGGACGATAGAGCTAATGGGGACGAGAAATTTGAGGAAGCGCGAGACATCTCTTCATTCCGAGCTCGAAGCTTTTAGATGGGCGCTAGAATGTATGCTTCAATACTCGTCCTGTCAACGCTTTGGTACGGACTGTAAGGACCTTATTGCAATGCTATCGGATCCGTAGGCTTAGCTGCGATTTGCAACGGAACTGGAGGCTATTGAAACCCTGCTGATCTGCTTTCCGGAGTTTGAGATTTGTCATATTCTGAAGGCTCACAATGGAGTGGCTGATGCTTTGGCCAAAACTGCTCGTACTTTTCATAGAGATCTATGTTTTGTTGGTAGTTCTATTCCGGTCTGGCTTCCCAGACCATCTCAAGTCTGAGTAATAGAATTGCCGTTTGATGTCAAAAAAAAAGAATGTATAATTATATATGTATTTTTATTGTTACATAAAAACTAAAATAATATAGGAATTACTAAAAAAACATAACATGGTTAAAATTATTAATATAGTATTCATCTTCTCATATTAAAATGATCTTATATGTATCATTATAATTTCTTTTTAACAAATAGCATGTGTTGCAAAAAAAAAAACAAATAACAATGCTAAATGATTTAGAAAAATATAAATAATATATTTTCCTTACAAAAAGATGATAAAAAGAGTAATACAAATTCAAGAAAATCTATACAAATATAAAAGTTATAATCAAATTTATAAATAATATATATATATATATATATATATATTTTACAATCCATGTAATTTAAAAAATCTATCAAGTTCTAAAATCCTCAAACTCTATGCAACTCCATGTAAGGCCTTTGACACGGTGTCGTATAAACGTAAGACAATGAGTTCTCCAAACATGTTCGTGGTGTTGAAACTCTCCAAGTCTCACTGCTTTCTCAAAACCCCCAAATGGGTTCTATGTACAGAGCCTCTAAAACCCTAAAGTCGTCGAGACAAGCATTCTCACTTTTGTCCAATTCAGTGAAATCCACTGTAAGAGATCCGTTATGTGTCGGATTGCAACAAGCTTACGGTTTTAGCTCTGATTCTAAGCAAAACTCCAGAGAACCCGCCATTGATCTGACACAGTTTCCTTCCGACAAGATCCGAAACTTCTCCATCATTGCTCATATTGATCATGGAAAATCTACTTTGGCCGATCGTCTCATGGAACTTACTGGTACCATCAAGAAAGGCCATGGTCAGCCTCAATATCTCGATAAATTGCAGGTATGAGCTTTCTGGATGTATGTTTGTTATAGTGGATTCAAATTGTATCTGATCAAAGTTGTTCATATGTTTTTTTGGTGATGATCAAGTAGTCATGGATGTTTCGTATATTTGGATTCAGAGGAAATGTTTCATAAAGTTTGAAGGTTTATTTGTTCAAATCTGTTGCATATGTTGCTTGGTGGGGGGGGGGGGATTTACGTAGTTATGGATGCTTGTTATAATTGGACTCAGAGAAAACCTTTCATAAATATTTGATTTCTTGAGTATGTGATGGGTAATGAAGTTGTTGTGGATGTTTATTTTAGGTAGAGAGGGAGAGAGGAATCACTGTAAAAGCTCAAACAGCGACAATGTTCTATGAAAACAAAGTGAAAGATCAAGAAGCGAGCGGTTTTCTTCTGAACCTGATTGATACACCAGGCCATGTTGACTTTAGCTATGAGGTTTCTAGATCTTTATCTGCTTGTCAAGGAGCTCTTTTGGTCGTTGATGCGGCTCAAGGTGTTCAAGCACAAACCGTGGCGAACTTTTACTTAGCATTCGAAGCTAACCTCACTATTGTACCTGTGATTAACAAGATCGATCAACCAACAGCTGATCCTGACCGTGTCAAAGCTCAGTTAAAGTCCATGTTTGATCTCGACACAGATGAGGTTCTTTTAGTCTCTGCTAAAACCGGCTTGGGGCTTGAGCATGTGCTTCCCGCGGTTATAGAACGGATACCTCCTCCTCCTGGGATTAGTGACTCGCCTCTACGGATGCTTTTGTTCGATTCTTTTTTTAATGAGTACAAAGGTGTCGTGTGCTATGTCTCTGTCGTTGATGGAATGCTGAGGAAAGGAGATAAGGTCTCGTTTGCTGCGACTGGCCAATCTTATGAAGTGTTAGATGTCGGGATTATGCACCCTGAGCTTACTTCTACAGGAATGCTTCTTACAGGACAAGTTGGTTATATAGTAACCGGCATGCGAACCACGAAAGAGGCACGTATTGGTGACACAATCTACAGAACAAAAACCACTGTGGAGCCTCTTCCAGGTACTTGTTTCTCTCCTATGCTACTCTTGTAACTGAGAATTGAGAATCTTGATGAGCTTATGGTGGAATATAGGTTTCAAGCCGGTGAGGCATATGGTGTTCTCAGGCGTTTATCCTGCTGATGGATCTGATTTTGAAGCACTTACTCATGCCATAGAGAAACTGACATGTAACGATGCAAGTGTCTCGGTGGCAAAGGAAACAAGCGCAGCTCTTGGGATGGGATTCAGATGTGGCTTTCTCGGTTTGCTTCACATGGATGTATTTCATCAGCGGCTTGAACAAGAGTACGGTACACAAGTAATCTCCACGATCCCTACCGTTCCTTACACGTTCGAATACTCTGATGGGAGCAAGTTGCAAGTGCAGAATCCTGCTGCCTTACCTTCAAACCCCAAATACAGAGTCACAGCTTCTTGGGAGCCAACGGTGATCGCCACAATCATCCTTCCTAGTGAGTACGTGGGAGCTGTGATCAACCTCTGCTCCGACCGAAGGGGTCAACAGCTGGAATACACATTTATAGACGCACAACGTGTTTTCTTGAAGTACCAGTTACCGTTGAGGGAGATAGTTGTTGACTTCTACGATGAGCTGAAAAGCATAACATCAGGTTACGCTTCATTTGACTACGAGGATGCAGAGTACCAGAAATCTGATCTTGTGAAGCTTGACATCCTCTTGAACGGTCAACCAGTTGATGCTTTAGCAACCATTGTTCACAACCAGAAAGCATACCGTGTGGGTAAAGAACTTGTTGAGAAGCTTAAGAACTTCATAGAGAGGCAGATGTTTGAAGTGATGATACAAGCTGCCATTGGTTCAAAGATCATTGCAAGAGACACAATCTCTGCGATGAGAAAGAATGTGCTTGCGAAATGTTACGGAGGAGACATAACTAGGAAGAAGAAGCTTCTTGAGAAGCAGAAAGAAGGGAAGAAAAGGATGAAGAGAGTTGGTTCTGTTGATATACCACATGAGGCTTTTCAACAAATACTCAAAGTCTCTTAGAAGACAAAAAGACTCAAAGCAAGTGATACTAGTTTTATGCAATTCAGGATTTTTTTTCTTGGGAAAATTATGAAAACTCTGAATAAGTTTTTTTTTTAATAATATTATTTGAAAAATTAGTTTTTAATGTCATTTTCATGTTAATTATTAAAATAATTAATTACAAAAATAATGAGAAAACTGATAACTAAATACCAAACTTTCACAAATTTTCTAAATAAAATAAAAACTTTTCAGTGAACTAAATAAATAACAAACTTATATTGACTGAGCGAACAATTAATAATTCTACCTGTTTTTATGAGGACTCACGTCTGACTGCTTAATCCTGACCTGTCATAAGAGATCCATTCTTGACGATTTCATTCGTGATGGTCCTTTTTGCGGTATGCTGAAAATTTCTTGTAATTTTCGATTCCAATTTCTATATAATCCGCCTTTGCTAGACCACTGACCAAAGGAACTTCCATATATTAGATACACTTTTGGTCAACTTAATTTTCAGTCTAATCTCCATTAAGATTCACAGTTATTGATATGTCATCGTTTTGGTAATAGAACAAAGAGGTAAAATCCTAAATTGATACCTCTTATTCACTCTTAGAACCTTAACGTCATCTCTTCTTGTTCTTCTCCTGTTTTATTATGAAACTACAAATTGTCAGTGTTTGTCGCTTTCATCGGGTCTGGTCGGTATGGGCCTGCGAAGCTTTGGCCCATAAAAGGGTTATGATTCATGCTTGGTAAGGTCAACTAGACCTGGGCTGGAGATTAACCTGAAAAAGAAGTCGAGGCCCGTGAGTATAAACAACATAGTTTCGTTTGATGACGGAGATATAACTTCGTCTTCCTCGAGCTGAAGTTGCAGACTTCATTACAATCAGTTGCAAAACAGACTAGGGAGAGAATATTGAGAGAGAGAGAGAGAGAGAGAGAGTCTTATCTTTGCTAAGATAGCGACGGAGACGACAGAAAGCTGATCGTGATCAAGCCGGAAAGAATCCGGTTACCAATGGTGCATTTTCGAAGGTAGCCTTCTCGTTGTAACTCTTGTAAGACACTACAAGAAAACTAAGCATTTACTAGGAAACTTTACTAGGAAAATAATTCCTCGTAAAATTACTACAAGTTTACTTCGAATTTACGAGGAAACCATGTTTCCTCGTAAGGTTCTCGTAGACTTACGAGAAAACAGTTTCCTCGTAAAGTCATAGTAATGTTACTATGACTTTACGAGGAAAAAACGCGGGCATAGCTATTTCCTAGTAAACAGTTTCCTCGTAAAGTCCTAGTAATTTCTTACTACGAAATTAAGAGGAACGAGTTTTGTTACTACGAAATTAAGAGGAACTAGATAGAAAATATCGAATTTAAATTTTGTACCTACTTTTCCTAGCAATTTCCTAGTAAATGCTCAGATTTGAAAATTTCTATAAATACCACAATTGTGATTCATTTGAAACACACAAAAAAATAATCAGCTATAAGCTTGATCGAACACAAAAAAAATGTCTGGCCCGGGAAATATTTTCGAGTTGCGGAAGTGGATGTATTCACACAGAGATAATAACGGGAGGGTGACGACAGAATATCCAGCACTCTTAAAGTGGAAGTTGTCCAACAACTTCATGAAAACATCCCTGTCTTAATCTGCAACTTGGAGAAAATATTCCCGCCTACTTTTTTCGACGTCATGGAACACCTAGTTGTCCACCTCCCGTATGAGGCATTACTTCGTGGACCCGTGCATTTTGGATGGATGTATCAGTATGAAAGGGCCATGAAAACTTTGAAAGGAAAAGCCAAAAACCTAGCAAGAGTTGAAGGTTCCATTGTTGCGGGAAGTTTGACGGAAGAAACATCACATTTCACATCGTACTACTTTGCACCGAAAGTACGTACAAGGAAACGAGCTCCAAGAAGATATGATGATGGTGGTGCCGTGCCGACATATATGGAAGACAATGTTCCAGACATCTTTTGTCAAATTGGGCGATTGGGTGGAAAATTGAAAGAAGTTTGGTGGTCGAGTGATGAAGACGTCCATAGTGCACACCTTTATGTTCTTCTTAATTGCGAGGATCCACTGATTGATTATTTTGAAAGGTAAATATATAAACATACCTTTATATTTTTTTCAATATTAAATATATAACGTAACATAACATATATGCATGATTTTACAGCCAATTTAAGACTCAAGTCGAGGAAGCAATACCTGGTATATCGACAACTGACTTAGACAAAAGGAAAGATCAACACTTTATTAAGTGGTTAAGGAAACATGTATTTATTACTTAAATTGTATGCATACGTACATTACCACAAAGTAAGTCTAATGTCTAGTTTATATTACTTTTTGTTGCAGGTTGATTATGACGATCCTGAGTATCCCGCATGGTTTCGCGAACTACTTCAAGGTCCAATTGCAAAGGTCACTACATCATCGATGTATTTCACCCGAGGCTATACTTTCCATACCTATGACTATGGTAGACATCGGGCGACAAGTAATTATGGAATATGCGTGAAAGGCGAAACAGATTTCTACGGGATCTTGCAAGAGATTTATGAAGTGCAATTCCCAGGTATGGGTCTGAAATGCGTTATTTTCAAGTGTGAGTGGTACGACCCCGTCGTCAACAGAGGTGTTCGGATTAACAAAAATGGTGTAGTTGATGTCAATGGTGGACGAAGGTACAACCAAAAATTCTTTATTTGACACATGCTTGTTTTCAGAACTGATTTTAATTTACGTTGTCTTAATTTTTGCAGGTACAACAAATTCGAGCCATTCATATTAGCTTCCCAAGCAGATCAAGTTTGCTTCATTCCATACCCTCGGATTACTACCTCGGGAATAAACTGGTTAGCTGTTATCAAAGTTACACCTCGAGGACGGATAATCACTGGAGAAGAACCACCATTACAAGAAGAAAACACCAATGAAATCGAGGAACCTGAAGCAGAAATTAATGACATCCTACTCATTGATCCTCATAATCATGAATACGAAGATGTTCCTGATCACACAACGGATGACGGTGTTGAGGACGAGTTTTACGAAAATGATGATGTTTCTACAGATGTTGAAAATGATCAATCTGAATGAATTATGTATGTTGAATAAGTTTGTTTAATCATAAAAATGAATTTCAATGAATTTGAATAATTGTGTATGTTTTAAGTTTGTTAAATCACAAAAATTAATTTGAGTTTGGGGTTTAGGTGTAGAAGAGGTTTGGAGTTAAGGAAGTTTGGTTGTAGAAGAGGTATAAGTTATGGAAGTTAGTGGTTTGGAGTTTGGGGTTTCGAATTTATGGATTTACAAACCCTTTCCTCGTAACACCCTAGTAAAAGAAAACGCGGGCATAGCTATTTCCTCGTAAACTCGTAGTAAAGCTTTACTACGACATTACGAGGAAATGTACACATTACTACGAACTTAAGAGGAAACGTACAGATTCGAAAATTTCTATAAAAACCACTTTTGGTGATTCATTTCTAACACACTCAAAAACACTAAACCATAGATGATAATCATCTGTGGGAGCTGTGTTTAAGATATTAATACATGTCTTAAAAGTAATTTTTCTTAAGAGATATGTAATAATATCTTAGACATATGCTCCCATAGAAGATAATCTTCTATTATGAGTTTGTTTCAATTTGGGGTTTTGAGTTTGGGGATTTATAAGTTAAAAGTTGTGATTTAGGGTTTGGGGTTTTGAGTTTGGGGTTTTATAAACCCTTTCCTCGTAAGGCCGTAGTAAGTATACTAGGGTCTTACGAGGAAAAAAATACGGGCCTAGCTTTTTCCTCGTAAAGTTGCTAGGGTCTTACGAGGAAAAAAACACGGGCCTAGCTTTTTCCTCGTAAAGTTGCTAGGGTCTTACGAGGAAAAAAACACGGGCCTAGCTTTTTCCTCGTAAAGGTTACTAGGCTTTTACGAGGAAACCCAATTCCTTATATAAACTCGAGCAGTTCCATTTTGCATTTGCTAGTAACTTCCTCTCAGAATCCTCTAAAGGTAGTAGTTAGGTTAGTGTTTAGTTTAGAGAATTTAGATTAGGTGGTTAGTTTAGGGAATTTAGATTAGGTGGATAGTTTAGGGAATTTAGATTAGGTTGATTTACTTTTTAACTGTTTTTTTAATGATACGGGAAATTAATGTTTTATTTTTTTTATTTAGATGCCTAGAGCGGACAAGATTGCTAGGGCTGCTGGTAAGAGGACGTCGTCTCTTGATCAGTCATCTGATCGGTCTCCTGATCATCGGGGGATTCACTACGGAGATTTATTTGGGCGTCGGGATACTCCGGGTTCATCTTCGTCAGCTCCCGGTCCATCTTCTATTCCGGATCATCACGAGTCTCAGGGAGATCCTCCACCACCACCTCCTCCTCCTCCTCCACCGGTCGGGGTTCATCCCGATTTGCAGGTGCCGCCAAACGCACCCTTTGCGGTGTATACGGTGGAGGATATTTTGGCCCTTCCAGGCAGAGAAGGGCTGCTAGAGTTAGATCCTATCCGACGGTCTACAACTGGAAGGGCGACTATCAGGTATAGATTTATAAATTATAATATATATATAGTTTTAAAATTATTATTGACTTTAATTCTAATTAATTATTTTAAATTAGGTGGATGGTTACGAGGCCGGGAAACCCGATTGCCTCACAACCGAGGTGTGGGATGGCCTCATTGCCTATTGGGGGTTGCCGGACTCGGTCAGAACCTCCAGCACAAACTCCGACAACCGCATGACTAGAGACGAGTATGGCAACACGAAGATGTTGCACAGCACGGGTCGAAAACCTCATGCGGGAGTTCGTCTAGACATGGTAAGATGATTTTTAATAACTATTTTTTTTAAATTTGAATATTCCAAATTTTTAATTTAATTTTCAAATTTTCTTTTAGGCTAAAGAGACTGGAGTTCTTCCATCTCTGAAAGACCTTTACGAGAGGACCCACCGGAACAAGGCTGGGCAGTTTGTAGATCCTGCTTCGGAGCGGATCTACAACGATTTTGTTGCCCGAATTGACGAACGCCAGACTCAGCTGACTCAGCAGACTGGGACTCCAGTCGTATTATCCACTCTTGAAGTGGATAAGATTTACGAGGAGGTAAATAATTTGTTTTACTATTAATTTTTATTATTTATTTAAATTTTTTTTAATGTTATTAATATTTTTATTTACAGGTCGCCCCTAGGAAAAAGGGGCGTATCGTCGGGATTGGCTCGATTAACGATGTCTCTGCAGCGACATCATCTTATGCTCAGCAGCAGCATGATGCCAATGCTCAGCTGCGCTCGGAGTTGCAGACGACGCAGTCTCATGTGGCTTCGCTCACCGAGCAGATGGCTTCTCTCAACGATGTCCTCGAATATATGGCGGGTGGAAACCAGCAATTGGCGGAGATATTGCGTCAGAGACGGGAACGCGAGGGGATTCCAACCCAACATCATCCACCGTCACAGTCACAGCCGTCAACCAACTTAGGAGAGGAGCATGATTTAGCGAGCCAGGAGTTCGTTCGGCAATTTCACGAACATAATCCGTATCCGTAGTTTTTTTTAATTTAATTGTATATTCTGAATTTTAAAACTTAATTGTATATTATTTAACTATTTATAAAATATTTTGTTTTTTATTTATAATTTCATTTTAAAAAAAAAAAAAATAAATTATTTATATTTATAATTAATATATTTTATTAGGGAAAAATAAGTCCAAGCAAAATCCTAGTAAATGTTCCACGTAATTTCCTCGTAAGGAGTTCTAGTAAACTCCTCGTAAAGTTTACTACAAATTTACGAGGAAGATCTTACTACGGTTTTACTAGGAACAGTTACGATGACCTTACGAGGAAAAGGTTACCACGTCTTTACGAGGAAAGCCTTCCTCGTAAACTTTACTAGGACCTTACGAGGAAAATTGCTTTTACGACGAACGTGTTTCGACGAAACGCGTTTCCTCGTTATTTCCTAGTAACTGTCCCTTTACTAGGAAATAACGAGGAAAACCCGTCCTAGTAAATGTCGAGTTTTCTTGTAGTGAGAGCTATAGTCAAGTGTCTAAAGGTCACCGAGACTCTGTATTGATTCCAAACGATTTAGTGAGCAGTTGAGAGCACCGATCTCTCCCCGAACAGTAGGAAACAAAGTCCGGGTGAACAAATCTCTTGTGTTGCTTGTGCTTTACTTTTTCTGTTGATTCACCTGCGAACAAAACAATATTGTTAGATCAAGATCAATTAACAAAGCATTATAAAAAACTAACAAGTGGTATCAGAGCACAAGATTATTGTGAAGGAGGAATCAGATCGCGTGATTGTGATCTGAGGTGCTAAACGATACGAAGAGTGTGTGGATCTGTGAGGTTATCATTCTCGGATCTTGATGGAGTATGTTACGAGGTTTGAGATGGAGAAATTCGACGGTAAAGGGGATTTTGGGATGTGAAAATTCAAAATGTTGATGCAACTTGAATTGCAAGGACTTGGAAAGGTGTTGCAAGGTGAATCAGATGTAGAGTCATCTGGAAAAGACGATGAGGATTCAAAGTTGCAGCCTAAAGAAGATCCAGATCCTAAAGCAAATGATAATGATACTAGAGCGAAGAACTTAATATGCTGAAGTATTTCGAATATTGTACTAAGGAAGGTCATGAAGGAACAAACAGCCAAGGGAGTCTGGAAAGCATTGGAAGCTGATTATCAAACAAAGACTCTGCCAAATAGGATCTATCTGACTTCAAGATGTCGGAGCAGATATCTATTGAAGAAAACATGGACAATTTCCTAAGCTGGTTGATGATTCGGCAAGTCTCAATATCAGTGTTTCTGATGAAGATCAAGCAATTCAGGTGCTGTCAAGCTTACCTCCTCAGTATGACTCGTTGGTACGTATTCTGAAGCATGGGAATGGAAAAGAGACCTTGACTCTAAAGGAAGTAACTACTTCTGCCTACTCTAAGGAAGCTGAGTTAAAAGAAAATGGACTATTAGGGAGATCAAGGTTAGGAGCAGAAGGACTTGTAGTTTCCAGAGGAAGAACTGATAAACATTCTGGTGGTTATCAGATAAAGGGATGGAGTAAGAGCAGAGGGTACATAACTAGGAAGAACTCTCGACCACAAACTCCAGCCAAATCAAGAGAATGTTGGGTCTGTGGGAAAGAAGGCCACTTCAAGAGGGACTTTCCTGAAATAAAGGAAGGGGAACGAACAGAAAAATATAAATGTTGCTCAGAACCAACAACCTATGATTATGACAACAAGTATTCATGATACACCTGTTCAATGGGTTCCAGACTCTAGTTGTACCTTTCACATTACACCAGATAAAGATGTTCTATTTGACTTTAAAGAAGTGAATGGTGGAAAGGTTCTAATTGGGAACAATACCTACAGTCAAGTAGAAGGAATTGGAAAGATGAAGATATCTAATCCAGACAATACAAAAGTTATCTTAACTGGTGTGCGCTACATGCCTACAATGGGCAAAAATCTGATATCTTTTGGACAACTAGAAAAGAGTGGTTGTATGTATGAAGGTTTTGGATTCAAGCTCAAATTTTCTAAAGAAGGGAAGCATGTTATCTTGGGAACCTATGAGGAAGGTCTTTATTTTCTGGATGGAGTTGTTAAGAAAGGAGCTATTGTTGTTGCTGTTTCTAGACCATAAGTGGATACTACTAAGAGATGGCATTCAAGGTTGGGTCACATTGGGCTTAAATGTTTGAATGAGTTAGTCAAGGGAGGTTGTCTTGATGGGAAGGAGGTTCATACCCTTGACTTTTGTGAAGAATGTGTTCTTGGAAAAGCACGTAAACAAAGCTTTCAAGAAGGCAAACACAATTCTAAGGGAGCTCTAGAGTATATTCATTCAGACTTATGGGGTTCACCTAGTGTCGAGGAAAGTCTTGCAAGAAGTAAATACTTTATCACTTTCATTGATGATTATTCAAGACAAGTATGGATAAAATTTTTAAGAACTAAGGATGAATCATTTCAGAGTTTAAAGATTGGAAACAGCTTGTTGAGAATCAAACATGGAAGTGAGTGAAGTGTCTTAGAACATATAATGGGTTGGAATTCTGTAATAAGGCGTTTGATGATTTGTGAAAGAATTATGGTATTAAACGATACAAGACATGCGCTTATACTCCTCAGTAGAACGGAATTGATGAAAGAATGAATAGAATAATAATGAACAAGGTTCGTAGCATGTTGGCTGAAACATGGTTTGAGAAGCAGTTTTGGGCAGAGACAGCTTCAACCGTTGTGTATCTGATTAATCACTCTCCTACGTCGTCTTTGGGTTTTAAAATTCCAGAAGAGGTTTGGTCAGGACGTAAAGTTACTTTGGATCATCTCAGAAGATTTGGGTGTGAAGCGTTCGTTCATACAGTTCAGGATAAAGTGAGCCCTAGAGCTACTAAAGGCTACTTCATGGGGTACCCTCAAGGTGTTAAAGGCTACAAAGAGTGGATTCCAGAAGATGGTAAGTGCACCATAAGAAGAAATGTGGTTTCCCATGAGAACAAAGTGTTTAAGGACGTTTTGGAAAAGGATCCTAAAGAATCTAGAAAGGCAAGAAAGGGAAAGAGAGTTTCTTTCAATTTTGATAAAACCTTTGAGAACTCTGGTTCAGGTAGAGTGTTTCCTAATGATGAAAGTGATTCATCTAGTTCAGGGTCAGAAGAGTTAGACAGCTCAGAGTCTGAAACACCAAAACAGAATGAAAAAGACAGAGCTCAAGAAGAATCATCCACATAGAGTCTAAGTAACTATGTCTTGGCTAGAGACAGAGCTAGGAGAATTATAAAGAAACCCTCGATAAATGAGGCCAGAGGTGATTATGTGGTTGCTTATGCATTGCTTTGTGCTCAGGAAGTGGAGATCGAAGAACCTAAGACTGTTGCAAAAGCAATGAAAAGCAAACACTAGAAATATTGGAAACTAGCTATGAAGGAAGAGATTGATTCTTTAGCTAAGAACAATACATGGATAGTTGCAAACAAACCAGAAAAGAAAAAGATTGTTGGTTGTAAGTGGATCTTCAAGTACAAGGAAGGGATTCCAGAAGTGAGCCACCAAGGTTTAAAGCATGGTTGGTTGATAAGGGGTTCACTCAAATAGAGGGTGTTCACTACAATGAAATTTTCTCTCCAGTGGTAAAACATGTGTCCATTCGCCTACTACTATCAGTAGTGGTCAATTTCAACATGGAGCTTGAACAACTTGATGTGAAAACAGTTTTCTTACATGAAAATCTAGACGAAGAGACTTATATGAATCAACTTGAGGGATTCATTAAGAAAGGGAGTCAAGGGAAAGTATATTTGTCGAAGAACTCCCTCTATGGTTCGAAACAGTCACCACGTCAATGGAATCAAATGTTTGATGAATTCATGAAAAGGCAAGGTTTCAGTGAAAGTGTTCATGACCCATGTGTGTACTTCAAAGGAAAGGATGTTCAAGATAAGGTTTTCTTGCTACTATACGTTGATGATATGCTTGTGGCTTCCAATGATATGGCTAAGATAAGGAAGCTAAAAGTGAGCTTAAAATCAGAGTTTGAAATGAAAGATTTGGGAAAGGCCACACGTATTCTAGGGATGGACATCTTTCGAGACAGAGAGAAAGGAGTGTTGAAGCTTTCACAGGAAAAATACATGAGGCAAGTACTGAAAAATTTCAACATGGAAGGGAAAAAACCAGTCGTTACCCATGTGAGTTCACAGCATAAACTAAGAAGATTGACAGAAGCTGAAATCAAAGAAGAAGCTAACTACATGGACAAGATTCCCTATGCTAGTGCAATTGGTAGTCTGATGAATGCCATGATAGGATCACGGCCTGATTTGGGATATGCAATTTTTCTGATCAGCAGATATGTGTCACAACCAGGAAGGATTCATTGGGATGCATTAAGATGAGTTCTCAAGTATCTAACAGGAGCATTGGATATTTGTTTAACATTTACTAAGCAAGATGATTTCAAGATAGTTGGTTACACTGATTCAGATTACAGTATAAATTTGGATCGCAGAAGGTCAGTTTCATCTTATTTGTTTCAAGTTGGAGGAAACACCATCAGTTGGCGAGCCGCACTTCAGTTTGTAGTTGCTTTGTCAACCACATAAGCTGAGTATATGGCTCTCACTGAGGCAGCAAAGGAGGGAAAATGGTTAACAATGATTTGTGGTGAATTGGGTTTAAGTTCGAGAGCTACAAGTTACATTGTGATTCACAGAGCGCAATATGTCTAGCTAAGAATGCAGTTCATCATGACAGGACGAAGCATGTTGACACGAAATATCATTTCATCAGGGATAAAGTCAATGATGGTTCAATCAACTTAATCAAATTCCATACTACTCTAAAAGGTGCGGATTTCTTAACGAAGTATTTACGTGGTCCGGCGTTTCAGAAAGGCCTTGTAATGGCCAAGATCCTCGCCTGATAAAGAGAGGTGCAGCTCGGGAAAAACTGATACTTCAGTTGTATGGATAAATACAATGGTATGAGAGGTAGAAGACGGTCTACGAGTACTTATCAGAGACATGCAGAAGGTGTGATGAAGGGTCTTCTTTTTTGAGACTTGTCGGTCCCAAAGAAAAGGCTAAGTAAATCAAAGACATATTATACTCTTATCTTATCTCGTGGTGAAACTGGGTGGTGTGACTGGTAAAAGTCAGGATGAGACAGAGAGGTTGGAAGAGGAAGAAAGTGTTGAGTCATCTTAAAGGTGGTTGAGCTCATCAAGTTGGGTGGAGTTCATGGAGGAGATGGATTCTAAGGGGAAGAGGTTTGTTTTTTTGGGTTTTCAGAGCTTGCAATTGAGAGAGAAGGGTCTCAGACAAATGAACCGACAAAGGTGAAGATTGTGAGTGTTTGTCGCTTTCATCGAGGCTGGTCGGTATGGGTCTGTCTCATAAAAGGGTTATGCTTCATGCTTGGTAAGGTCAGCTGGACTTGGGCTGGAGATTAACCAGAAAACAGAGAAGTCAAGGCCCGTAAGTATAAACGACGTAGTTTTGTTTTATGACAAAGATACAACTTCGTCTTCCTCGAGCTCAAGTTGCAGAGTTCGTTACAGTCAGTTGCAAAACAGACTAGAGAGAGAATCTTGAGAGAGAGAGAGAGAGAGAGAGACTTATTTTGGCGAAGATAGCGACGGAGACGGCGGAGAGCTGATCGTGATCAAGTCGGAAAGAATCCGGTTGCCGGTGGTGCATTTTCGAAGGTAGCCTTCTCGTTGTAACTCTTGTATGGCTTATAGTCGAGTGTCTAAAGGTCATCGTGACTCTGTATTGATTCCAAACGATCTAGTGAGCAGTTGAGAGAACCAATCTCTCCTCGGACAGTAGGAAACGAAGTCCGGGTAAACAAATCTCTTGTGTTGCTTGTGCTTTACGTTTTCTGTTGATTCACCTGCAAACAAAACAATCTCGTTAGATCAAGATCAATTTGATAGATCGGATAACAAAGCATTATAAAACACCAACAAAAATCATCTCTTTTACAAATCTATTTTATCTCTTCTTTCTTTTCTCCTTCGACATAGCTATGAAACTGTTTTTGCTTATAATTTTTATTCCTTGCAACAGTTAAGGATTGCATGTTTGAGTAGCTTTACTGTTCACAACCCAGAAACCGTACTCTAAAGGGACACTCGACTACATAAGATCACTTGACGCCAAGGAAGATATCAGCCTCCTCAAGTTCCGCGTATAGAAAATGTCATTGGAAACTGCTCAAACGTTCATAATCTCAACGTTACTTCTGAAAATGTTAAGGAGTAAAAAGGGGATTGATCGCATTTGAGATTTAGAAACATGATGTGCAAAGAGCTCTAATTAATAAATCTATAGTAGAGGAGATGGTAGAGAAAACTCTAGTGGCGCTTCCTGGGACAAGCCAGTTGGCTTTTGTTTTTTAACTCGTTTCTTTGTCATTCTTTGGCCATATGCAATTCTCTTTTGTTAATTTATTTAGGAAATATTTCCTAGTAATGACAATTTCAGTGTTTTCAGTGTTTACAGTAGCTTTCTTTAATCTGACAAAACGAGGCATGTCTTTGTGAATAAGAAATGAATGAGGCAAAATAAACTAAGAAACTCAAAACTTGTTACACAAGCGAATCTTACAACTGATACAAAAGCCATCACTAAAAGTTAGACTGGCAATGGTCAGGCTTGACCTCGACTATGACAGAATAACAACTGAATATCTTCTCTAAATGCTCTACCAAGCTCCATTATCTCCATAATACTCCAAAACGTACCTTGACCTTAAAATACTCTAAAACATAGTCTAGACATACATAACAGACTCCAAATAAGGTAGAAATGATAATCTTTAACTGGTAAATAACAAGGTATATCAATGATGGCACTCATGTGGTGATTCTATCAATTCTCACGTTTCCCTTTAACCAATGCTTCATGTCTTCTCACAACATCATTAGTCTGAACCACCTGAGTCTCCAAATTCTTCACATGGGTGTTGAGAGTTTCAAACTTTTCATTCAGGTTTGCATACATATCATCAATCTTTTCATTTAAATATACAGCCATTTTCTGTTCGCCCTCAAGAACCTGATCGATCATTAATTCCAGTTTGCTTTCTTAAATTTCTGGAGTAGAATTCTGATAAGAAGAAGCTCCATAACTTCTTGTGTATCCATTTTTGTTGTTTTTTCTGAAGGGTTTCTGGTACTGCAAACTTCAGTTGTTGCCGAAATTACTCCTTTGACCGAAATTACTCCTTTGTCGTCTGTTGCTTCTACAGCCCCTACATATTCTTCGAGCTGACTTGTTTCTTGAGAATTTTATGAACACTGTCCAGCTTTGCGTTAACCTCAGCCATCTTCTCCTTGTCGTAGCTATCAGCCAATTTCTTCCTCTCATAATCACTGTTCTTAGTGTTGTTTTTAGACATCAAGTTCTCAATAAGTCTCACAGCTTCTTCTGGATTTCTAGTGTTGAAATTTCCCTCACAAGATATGTCTTGAGACATCTGGTAGACAAGGGCGAGACCTCTGAAGAAGGTACCAAGCAGTTGTACCTCGTTAAAACCATGGTGTGGACATTCTCTCTGATAAGACCTGAATCTGATCCAGGAGCTCTTGAATGACTCTGTAGGCCCTTGAGTAAACATGGAGATTATATACCTCAGATCCTCAGATCTAGCATCATTGAAGAAATTACGCAGGAAGGAATTGTTGATGGCTGTCCAGGATTTAGGAGATTATGGTGGTAACTGCTTAAGTTAATACGAAGCATCTCCAACAAGTGAGCACTTGAAGAGCTTGCAAAGAAGGTAGTCAGCATAGACACCATTGGCCCTTATAGCAGATGCTAAATCCACGAACTGCTTCAGATGGTCTATATGATGCTCAAGTGATAAGGCTTTTGTCCCACGAGTGTAAAATATCCAGGATTCAGCTACAAATCCATCCTTTGGAAAGTAGGAGGACGAATAGCATATTTGTTGGCATAGTACTGATGTGGACGGTTGTAGTCAGCCAACGTCATGGGTCGAGCTGCCTCGGCATTTGCAGCAGCTGTATCCTCAGCAATGGCTGCAGCGTTTTAAGCACTACAAGCTTCTATAGCAGCTGCTTCTTCTGGATCAGGGATTACAGCCCCCTGATTGTCAATCTTCTGACCTGCTGCGTTACGCATATGAAGTTAGGGGTCATCCAGGTTACGATTCTCGTTCTTATTCTTATTTTCAGTTTGCTAATGATTGATGTTTCAGTGGTGTCAATTGTTGCTTGCTCACAAGTGGTGTCGATCGACGAAGAAGTGTTGTCGATCGATGTTGCTCCCTTCTCTTTGCGGATGATACGTTCGAGTTGTGCAGGGTCCGAGAGTTCAAAGAGATTAGTTTCCTTGTTGCTTTTGGTACTGTTAAGTATGCACCTAAAAGACACAATTTTTTATATAAGTAACTAAAAAGAAAAACCTAGGCTAAATCTTTCCACCATGTCTAATGGTGAATTAAACACTCACTGGCAACTATGCCAAATTTGATATGCTCAAATTTCCCTAGAGAAGCTCTCAAATAAGAGATCGATTGCAGTACTTAGTGATCAAATTCCCATGAAGCGTGGATCACACCATAGACTATAAACTTCAAGATTAAACTAGGCATATAAAAACTAAAGTAGTAGAAATAGTAATAAAACAAATTGCAAAATATATGGAAAAATCGCTAGACTTGGTGCTTAGATTAATCTTTTTACAGCATTTAATTAGTGATATCATGTATATTTTCATGACATTGTTTTAGTGCTGTAAAATATGTGACGGTTTTTTGGTGCTGTAAAATATGTTATAATGACATAGATTTTTTTTTGTCATCAAAAGAAATTTACAAAGTCATGTTTCCTGTGAACCATGATGGTAACTCGCCATCCATGTGAACGACAAAAGACGGTTGCTTCCTGACACTATGTGCAAGACTATCGGCCTTTAAATTTTGTGTTCGTGGTACGTGGACGATCGCGGAATTGTGGAAGTTCTCCTTCAGTTTCTTTATATCCTCCAAATAGCTCGCAGAAGCTGGCCAATCTTCACCAATTGGGAGCAATCCGTTGCAAAGGTGACTTGGAACTGCCTCAAGTTCGCATACATTCCATCGCCCAAATTAAAGATTCCACTTCCGCATGTAGAGGAGATAAAGTGGCCCTAGTGTTTCTTGCCCCCATCAGTCCATCAAAACCTTCTAAGGTGCTATACCATCTTTGTCTAGAGAAAATTTTTCTTTCCATGATCCATCTGTAAAGCACTATCTGCCGGATGTAGTTGGTAGTGTTTTTTTTCATCCTTTCTGTGTGAGGAGGATTTTGTGTACCCAAAAATTGAGCCTCTATCAATGCCTTATATTCCATTTCCGCAACTTGCAAAGTTTCTCTGGGATCAATGTCAATATTACTGAAGACTTTGTTGTTCCTCCCCTTCCCATATGTACCATAGTATCCATGCAAACTGATGATCCTCCATCTGTGGAGATACTCTCGAAAATAGATGATCCATGTTCGTAAAAAGTGACTGAGTTGGGAAGATATTCGGATTCGATGGGATTTTTGAAAGAGCCCATACTTGGATCGCCGGTGGGCATTTGAAGAAGACATGGTTGATGGATTCCTCCTCTGCTCTGCATCTCATGCAAAGTGTGTCTCCATGTATTCTCCTTGACTGTAAATTTTTCTTAACTGCCAAACAACCTGATATCAATTGCCATAGAAAGTGTTCTTCGGCGGGCATTTTACTTTCCAACAAAATTCTTGTATGGGAACAACCGAAGGGCCGATCAATTTGTCCTCTTTTACCAAATCAGGATAGATACGTTCCACCTGATAACCAGTTTTAACCGAATATTTCCCATATTTTATGAAATGTCAGCCATCCGTGTCTAGCATCACAGTTCTACTCAAAGGGATACTCTCTATGATTTGTGCATCCAAAGGGTCCACCAATGTCTGAATGACCTGAGAGTTCCAAGTACGCGAGTGTGGGTCAATGAGAGAATCCACTGTGAGGTTGGGATAGAAATTTGAAAAATTACTTTGTGTTGGTCTCGTGCGGGTGGATGGAAGCTAGTGATCATTCCATATAGAAATATATGTTCCCGATCCCACCCTTTTGATTAGTCATTTGCAAACCAGAGATCTAGCTGAGGCAATACTTCTCCATCCATAGGATGGTGAGTAAGACTTGATTGGTTCCAGGGGTGATGCATTCCGGAAATATCGACCTTTAAAAACTCTCGAAAAGAGTGTATTTGGTTTCTCGATTAGTCTCCAAAATTGTTTCCTACATGAGATCCTTGAAATCCAGGCCTCCTTCCTCTTTGGTCTTGCTCAGCTTGTCCCAAGACTTCCAATGTAAACCTTTTGTATTACCTCCAGAACTCCACCAGAATTGTGCCACCGCACTCGTTAGTTTTTTTGTGTTGTTCTTCGAGAGACGATAACATGACATCAAATGGTTTGGTAGTGCTGTTACAACTGATTTTATAATTACCTCTTTGCCCCCTTTTGTGAAGTATTTGAACGTCCAGCCGTTACTCTATTGCTCAATTGATCTTGAATGAAATTAAAGACCTGCGTTTTCGATCCTCCCAGGCTCTCCGGAATTCCTAAGTATGATCCCATCCCACCGATATTTTGTATTCCCAAAGTATCCCTCATCTCTTGTCTAGTAGATTACTCAATCTTATATCCAAATTGAATTGAGAACTTTTGGAAATTTATAAGTTGTCCCGAGATTGCCTCATACTCCTTGAGGATCCTTAAATAGTTTGACACTCTTCTTTGATAGCCCGACAAAAAAAGATATTGTCGTCTGCAAAAATCATGTGTAAAATCGATGGGTAGACCCTTGCCACCTTTTTCCGTGAGTTCTTTGTTCCTTTTGGCTTTTTTAATGTTCGCAATGAGTGCCTCCGTGTACATAATGAACAAGTAAGGTGATAATGGATCCCCTTGACGAAATCCTCGATGTGGAACAATGTTTCCTTTGGCCCTCCCATTCAACAATACCCGATACTGAACCGAAGTAATACATTCCATCATCAGTTGACCCAATGCGGATCGAAACCAAATTTTGTGAGCAGAGCTTGAACGAAAGTCCATTCCACACGATCATATGCTTTACTCATGTCCGTTTTTTTAGCCATAAATTTATATTGACAAAACTTATTTACCCGTAATCCGTGGAACATTTCTTGAGCAATAAGGATATTATCGGATGTTATAATGACATAGATATAATGCTGTTATTATTTCGCATATATATTTTTAAATTAGTAGCTATTAATTAAAATTATATATTAATATATTTTAAACATCCCCTAGATATTATTTGTGAAGTGATTTTGACATGTGTCATCACCATATTCAATTTAAAAAATAATTACATGGCATACAAAAAAAAAGATGACATGACTTAAGGGAAAATATAACATTGAGAGTCACATTTAATGTTTATTTTTTACTTTTGGTAAACTTTTTAAATATAGTAATAACTTATATATCATCATTAAATAAGATATTAATTAATATATCATTATTAAAATAACTATATTTAAATATAACATTAAATAATATGATAATGTTTACAATTTTTGAAATAGTATTTTTATCTATTTTTATAATTCTAAATTTTTATTACTTAATAAAATTTTCAAAAATGTATACAATATTTTTAGAGAAATTGTCAAAATACCACTTTCCTTGTACCACTTTTCAAAAATACCTTAATCACTTTTACCCTTATTTTTTAAGAGGAAAAAACACACTTATAACCCTTGGGTTAATTAATCTAAGACTTAGGGTTTAGAGTTAAGGGTTGAGGGAGGGTGGGGGTAGGGTTTAGGAATATAAAATTTAGGATTTTAATTAATTTTAAAAAAATTTACCTCTTAAAAAGTGGTATTTATGAAAATGTCTCTTTAATGAAGGTAAAAGTGAAAAGTAGTACAAGAAAAGTGGTATTTTTGAAAATTCTCTTTTTTTTTAAAATAATAACTTTTTACTAATACCATTTGTTTCTTTTTGATATCTACAAATTTTAAATTTCTATTTAATTTTATCTTTTATATTTTGATATTTTTACAATTTATATTATTTTATTAATTTTATATAAATTTATTTAATATATATTAAACAAAGAAATAAATTTAAATCAATCTAAAATTATAATGTAAATATATACATATATATATTAAAATATAATTTAAAATAAATAAAAATATTTATTGTATATTAATTTATATTTAACTAAATGAAAATTTATAGTAAAATATTTATATAAAATAATCTAAAATATTCACCGAATTTCATTTTTTAAATATAATTAAAATTAAAATATTTATTCTGCACATGGTGTAGGAAAACACCTCGTTTAAAATTAAAATTGAACTATTTTTTGAACAACCTTTTTTTTGAGAATAATTTTTTTATTAAACTTTTGGTTAACGAATAATATCGGTTTATTACAAAAATGGATTACATAAAATCCTGGTTTATTAAATTATTCTAACTAAACCTAATATAGCCAAACCACATTCTTCTTCAATCTCCGCCGCACTCCTTGTTGGTGTCGAGACCACCAGCCACGACCACCATAGTAAAGCTTCTACAGTCTCCTCCACCACGCTCAGCCACCATTGTTGACGCGGAGACCACAACTAATGACGCCGAGACCACAACCATCAAGCTTCCTCTCTCTAGTTCCCTGCTGTAGAATATATAAAGTTTTGTCGGTAAAAGAAATGCCTCCGAGGAGACAGTTTTCTCGAGAAGAGAAAGGGAAGGCAGTAGCTACGGCACCGAGCCCCGCCAGATACGAGACCACCAACGAACCTCTCGAGTATTTCGATCTGGTTCACCAGAACGCACTGATGGATACGGACGGCCTAAATCTGCCGCAGAGACTTCTGGCTATCAATGCGGAGAGACAGTTCAGAGGAGAAGACGATGGTAACTCAGCGGTGGACGTATTCGATGACATACATCCTCAGCCGATTCACCGAAGCCGACCGACAGTGCCTCCCCCCCGTCCCAACTAGTTACCATGTCGGGGGGTTTTTAGGCAGCTTCTGGCCGTACCACCCAAACTGTTGTGTCCCGTTGTCATTCAGAATTAGTCTTGGAAGGATGTATAGGGGACTTGGTCGAATTCCATGAGTGTGGAAAAATTGCTCAAAGATTGCGATGCAATTGGCGTCACGTATCTGAAATCGAAAAAGGAGCAATGGCCTTGGTCGCCGCCCATCGGGTACTAGTGCCTCTACGAGTCGTATTTTCAGAAAGACGCCAAGCTCTGATTTTCGATTCCTGGGTTGATTACATCGTATGCTTTTCTTCGGGATTTGGCCACCTGCCAATTCTTAAATGGTTCGTTTCGCATGGCGGTTGCGTTGATGGTGATGGCTGCGTAGATCGGCATATGAATACGCCGACGTTTGAGGAACTGACAATGGTGAAGCCTATGCTGAATGGTCTTTACTCGGTGAAGATGAACCTTAAGTATAATATAATCACCGGTCATCCGAACAAGAAACAAGACTGGCAGCGCTACTACTTTGTGGGAACTCAAATTCGTATTGTCAATTTCCGTTGATTTAGGAACGCATGGTAAATCTAGCTTTCCCAGAGGTCCCGAATTTCTGCTAAGCCAAAAACGTCAAGCGACCAAATAGGGAGAATAAATGATATGACAATGAATTAGTAAAAACAAAAAGAGAGCAAAGAGGATCTTATCCCAAATCTGTGATTTGGGCGTTACAACATGTCAAGTCTTGGCAGAAAGATCCGCCGGCGAGTTCCATGTTTAAACCTTGTAAGACTCAAATAACCTAGTTGAGTCGCAGCTCGATAACAGAAAACAGATATATGCCTAATTTCCCTAAATGCTATGCTTGCTGTGAGTAAGATTTTTTGTGTCTCTGCACTTCAGCCTCGAAGCTCTTATATACTCCTCCCATAGGCGGTTTGCTCTTTCCTCTTCTGCCTTCGGTCGAATTTATCGCTTTGCGGAAATCTTCCATTTTCCTTCGATCCTCGTGATTGTCTTTGGAAATTTAACATTTATCTTCCGATCTTAACATTGATCTCTTCCTGCAAATTAAAAGATAGACCTTCATAAAGCGTTTTTACGATTTTATCGAAAGAGCATTTCTAAAACGTCGTCGATCCCGAAGAGATATCAAATCTCTCGTATAGTGCAGACAACTTTAGGTGTTTACTCAACCGTTTCCATTTTACAAGATTAATTCGAAATTTATACGAGGAAACGAGTTCTTATGGTAAAGTTCCAACGTCAATCTCGATTAAGGCGAAACAAGGACGATTTCGATCCGATTTCAAAGGAGGGAATTACGAGGGCGGGATGAAAATGGATTGGTTGATCCAATTCGCCGAAAGGGCGAGTTGGATCGCTTGTGCGACCCACCTCGCCGAACGGGCGAGTTGGTCGGCTCACGCTGCCTAACTCGCCGAACGGGCGAGTTGGACGGCTCGTCCGGTCGAGATTGCTTTTGTGTGGAAATTGCTTTTGTGTGGAAATTGCTTTTGTGTGGAAATTGCTTTTGTGTGGAAATATAATTTTTAGATGTTGACTTAGAGAAAACCGTTTTAACCCCAAAAGTTAGTCCCCTAGCTCGCAAGTTCCAAGCATGATTCTTGCGGGCGAGTTACGGTGTTAATCGGAATCCGTGGTAAAAAATTGATTTTTCTCGAAAGGTCTTTTCTATTTATGCGGAAAATACTTCAACTTTTGTTTCTTCTATAAATAGAGCTTCCCATTTTCCATTCTCTCCACACCCTTCCAGCTTCTTAAGTTCTCTTTGAATTTTCTCCTAGAAATTTCTCTCGGCCGAGATGTCTTCTTCCAGCAACTTTCTGAAGAGTGGTGATGTCGAAATGAGCAATGCCGCCGGTGTGAGTCGTCGGATCTCCCTGCCGCCAGAGCTGTTCCAGCTCATATTGCGTAATTTCTTTCCTTTCAGAGTGAGTTGGCTCGTCGCGAGGTCGAGGAGATGGCAAACCCCACTGCGGCGTGCCTTCGAGACCTGCGGCTCCAGCAGATGCCTTGACTCCCAAGGTTCCCCCCGTACGCGATACTCTTCTTGCCGGAGGGGAGGTCCCCATGGATGCGTTGGCACCAGAGGTCGAGGTTCAGCCATCGGGTTCCTTCACGAGCCCGGTCCACATCATCAACGTGGAACCGGTTCACGAATCGTTGCCTCCTCCCCCAACCAAGAGAGTGATCGTCTTAGGGTTGCCTGCACCTAGTACAATTCTGGCTCCTACGCCAAAGGGTCCCAAAAGGCCTTGTGCTAATCCCGATGCGGCCAAGAAGAGGAGGTGAATCAAGGACTCCGAGGCTGATCCTCTGCCTGCGACGGTGTCAAGGCATTGCGCCAAGGTCAGTTCCGAGAAAAAACCTTCTTCCTCTTTTTTTTATTGCGTTTATATCGATCGTTTCTTGACTGCCGCTTTTCCTTTTCTTCACAGTTTGTCTTGTTGATCGATGGGATGATCATCGAGTGCGGGTCAGAAGCTGAACGTCTTGCTAAGGAGTTATCGGAGTCGCGAGAAATGTCTTCACAACTTGAAGGGAAGTTGAAGGTTATCGAGGATGCTCATTCCCTCGAGGTAACAAAATTATAGTCTTGGATCGGTGAGCTGGAGCGGGATCTCGGGAAGACCGCAGGCTCTTTGCTTAATGCGAGAGAAGAGAAGATGGCCAAAACCTTGGAGTTGCGTCGGCTAAAGCGTAGAATTAACGGTTGGCGCGATCGACGAGGCCAAAGAAGCCGTGCGTGCTGAGTTTCAGACCCGTTCGGCAAGGATCGCCGATTCCCTCGATTCCTTGGCGGTCGTCTGCGTCAGGGACTTGGCCTTGGCAGGCGTCGAGGGAGGGATGAGAGAGGTCCAGTTGTTTCTCCGTCTCCGTGAGCCGAAGAGGTCAAGCTTTCTGCTCGTAGGGCGGAGTTAGTGGATGCGAACGGAGAGTTCAACCTCATCCTTGCGGGCCTGAAATCCGAGTGCATTCTTCCGCTTTGCTTGGGTGACGCTGAGGTTCAGGGTCCCATAGCCGAGGAAGGTGGAGAAGACGCGTTTATAAACCCGGAAGGGGTGACTGGTGAAGGTGAGGCTCTGCATGTGGAGGATGATTGAGTCTGCAGTCTCGTGTGAGACTTTGTTTATTTTTATGTTATTGACTGTGTTTTTCTCCGCCCGAGTGTGGCCGTGTTTTTATCTTGGGACTGGCCGCTTGTGGCTTTGAATCCCTGTCGCTTCTGCGACTTTTTAAATGAACTCCGTCCCGTGTTTTAAGATTTTATCGAGCATTGATAAGAGTGAAGAGGGAAGACTATGAGTTGTCATCTCGTAATCTAACTCTAGGTGAACTGCTATGTTTGTCATCTATTTTGAAAGTTTTCCGCGGTGCATAAACCTGCGGGATTTCTGAAGACACTCGAACATTAGCCAATAGACAAATTTTGAGATCTCATATCATAGTGTTTGATACTATGTCTAGAGATGTTAGAGATCAGTGTGCTGGATTTAGGGAAAGACCTAGGTCTAATCACGATTTTAAGAGGTGCGGTAACTACTTCGAATTACGTTTCTCAGATTGTTTATGACCTGATACCGTCCCCTTTTGAGTCCGCAATATGTTCTCGGCTTATGTGACTCGTATGGTAGGAATCAAGCATCTCTTCGGGGACAATTTTTAAGTCTCCCGAAAGTGTTGACAAAAATTTCGGATTTCTTTTATTGCGCTATTACCCTTGTGTCGGGTGTTCGAGAGCTATCTCTATGAGATGGCTTAGTCTGTTTAGGACGTTAAGAGTTTTTTTATGATCAGTATCAAACTTACCGGTAGATATTACCGTTTTTGATTCTTCGCGAAGGATACATGTTTAAGAAGGTGCATGTTTTATAGTCGTAGATGGACTGTTTTTAAAAGTGAGTATTCCTTTTCAGAAAGCTTTGATGAAAAAGGGAGTCCTTCGAGTGTTAGCGACGTCTCGCTGTCTCGAAGGTTGATTTTTTTACGTTGTTTTTTATGCGAAGCGAGTCGCGGAATGTTTTGATGATAGATGAATTTTCGGAGGTTTTCTGCCGTGCTATTTAAAAAGTTTCAAAAATACCGAGTTTGGGAGCGGATATTTTTGATTTTTTTTGGAGTATACGAGTATAAGTATACGTACCCACTCCCCCCTTAATGAGGGGGGACAACTGAGCTAATCTTGCGACGGATTTTTTATGTACCCTCTTCAGGGATCAAGCCGTCTCGTAGTTCAGTTCCAAACATTACTTAGTTGTAGTATTTCTTGAGGTCGTTCCAAGTTCTCAAAATTTTTATGTCCTGCATATTCTCGATTTCGTACGAGTCTGGTCGGATAACTTTTTTTGACTTTGTATGGTCCTTCCCAGTTTGCTCCGAGTTTTCCAGCGTTCTGCTCGGCGGTGTTTTGGAAAACTTTTCGAAGGATTAGATCGCCTTCTTTGAGTCTGCGGCTGCACACTTTAGCGTTGTAGTACTTTGCGGCCGCCCGCTGATAGTGATGAATTCGTATAAGGGCCTGGTCCCGACGTTCGTTCATCAGATTGAACTTGTCAACCAGCATCAGATTGTTTGAAATCTTCTCGTTCTGGGAGCAATCTTCTGAGTACTCAGGGAAATTCGACTTCCGTTGGGATCATGCATTCTTCTCCATATACGAGGGCGAATGAAGTTTCTCCTGTTGCATGTCTCAGAGTTGTGCGATGTGACCATAGGACTCCTTCAAGTTCTTTGGCCCATCTACCCTTTTTGGTGTCCAAACGTTTTTTTTTAGTCCATCAAGGATGGTCTTGTTAGTAGTTTCGGCTTGGCCGTTGCATTGCGGGTATCTAGGGGTTGATTTCGTCAGTTGTATCTTCCATTTTTTGCAGAAGGCCTCGAAATCTGGTCGAAATCAACTGAGATCCATTGTCCGTTACGATTTCGTACGGGACTCCATGTTTGCAAACGATGTTTTTCCATACAAAGCACTCGACTTGGGCGTCCTTAATGCTTGCATAGGAGTATTCCTCGACCCATTTTGAGAAAAAAATCTGTCAAGACCATCATGAATTGTTTTTGCTACTACCTGGGCATTGGTCCGACTATATCCATCGACCATCACATGAATCGATACGGTGCCAAGATTGATGAGAGGATCTCTTCTGGTTGATGGATAGTAGGGGGCGTGCCTCTGGCACTTTTCGCATTTCCGCGCAAAGTTCTCGCAATCGTTGATCATATTTGGCCAGTAGTGTCTGTGGCGTTTGATTTTGACTGCGAGAGATCTTCCACCAGAATGATTTTCCGCAGGATCCAGAGTGGACCTCTTCCATTATCCTTTGTGCCTTCTCTCCTTCTACGCAGGTCATGAGTGGCCCGGAAAATCTCTACCTGTAGAGTTCTCCGTCAACCAAGACGTATCGCGCGACTTGGGTTTTAATCTTTCGGGCTGCCCATTTTTCTGCCGGGAGTTCCCGTCGGCGATTTACGCAAGGATTGTCTTTTTCCAAGGTTCTTCGAATCCGTACTCTGACCGCTCAGAATCTTGCGTGGCTTGGACATCGAATTTTTCGGTATCGCCGACGGGAGAGTTGATTAGGTTTATGACAACTGGTGATCAGATGCTAGGATGTTCTATGAATTCTATGGGAATCACCCTACTCAAACCTGGATCCAAACTGGATGCCAAAGAGGCTAGGGCGTCGGCCTGGGTGATTACGGCTCGAGGGACCCGGGTGAGAGCGAACTCATCGAAACTTTGAGATAAGTCTCGAACGAGTTTTAAGTAAGCGTCTATTTTTTCGTCCCTTACTTTGTATTCCCGCTGTATTGGCTTGCCACAAGTTGTGAATCGCAATAGGCGTGAATGTTGCGTATTTTAAGTCGTGAGCCAATCGTAAACCTGCGATCAGGGCTTCGTACTCGGCTTCTTTGTTCGAGGCGTGGAAGATTAGTTAGAATGACTGTTACAGCACTTCCGCTGTTGGTGATATGAGTCGGATCCCGATCCCAGGGCCATGTTTGGACAAAGATCTGTCGACATGGAGGTTCCAGGTCGAATAAGGTTCTTGATTGGTTGTGCACCCACAAGGAGTTCTACTAAGAAATCAGTGAGTACTTGCAATTTTGCGCAAGTTTTCGCCCGATACTAGAGGTCGTACTCGCTTAGGTCGATTGCCCATTTTGCTAACCTTCCAAATTGACTGTGGCTATGCAAGATAGCCCGCAGTGGAAATGATGTAAGTATTATGATCGTCTGGGACTGGAAGTATGGCCTTAGCTTTCGTGCTGACATTACGACCGCTAGTGCCAGTTTTTCCATCATCGAATAGCATGTCTCTGCATCAAGCAAACTTTTTCTCACGTAAAAGATAGTCTTTTTCTCGCTGCATTCCTCTCGGATAAGGACGCCACTAATAGTCGTTGTTGATAGTGCGATGTACAGAAACAATGGTTCCCTTTCTTCAGGTTTTGCGAGTACCTAGGGAGTGCCAAGTAGTGTTTGGAAAGCCTTTTCATATTCTTCGGTCCATTCGAATTTCTTATTTCCCTTCAAAGTGTCGTAGAAAGGCAAACATTTGTCTGTCGATCGTGATATAAATCGGTTAAGCGTCGCGACCCTACCGGTCAATCTCTGTACCTCCCGTTTTGTTCTCGGAGATGCCATTTTGATCAGCGCGGTGATTTGTTTCGGGTTAGCCTCAATCCCATGGTAGGTGACGAGTTACCCCAAGAATTCTCCCGATGCTACTGCAAACTTGCACTTCGTGGGGTTCAATTTCATATTGTGGAGGTATAGCCTTTCAAAGCATTCTTGGAGGTGGCCGATATGATCTTACTATTCGTGAGATTTTACGAGCATTTCGTCAATGTATACCTCTATTGTTTTTTCCGAGCTGTTCAGAGAACATACGATTGAGGAGCAGTTGATAGGTTTTCCCACCATTCTAGAGACTGAACGACATTACCCTGTAACAGTAAGTGCTGCGATCAGTTATGAACGCAGTTTTTTCTTGATCGTCGGGGTTCATTCTAATCTGATTGTACCTGGAGATGGCATCCATAAAGGACAAGAGTTTTTCCCTGCCGTTGCTACGACTAAGCGGTCGATGTGTGGCAGTGGGAAGCTATACTTTGGACACGATTTATTGAGATCGGTGAAATCGACACAAATACTCAACTTTTCGTTCTTCTTTTTGACAACGACTGGGTTAGCGAGCCAATTAGGATACCTGACCTCTGTTATGTATCCGACTTTGAGGAGTTTTCAACCTCATCGTTAACCACACCAGCGCGTTCTGGTCCCAAGTTTCGTCTCTTTTTTTTACAGGCTTGAAAGTTGGGTCAGCGTTGAGCTCGTGACGTGTGACGTTGATGTCAATCCTTGGCATATCTTCCGCGGCCCACGCGAAGGTGTGCAAGTTATTCTTTAGACAAGCTATAAGCTCGAGTTTCAGAGACTCGCTCAAGTTTGCGCCGATTTCTACGCAGCGATCTGGGAATGCTTCATATAAGCATACCAAGACAACGGGCTCACAGGTTGGTTCGCGTTTTCCTTCCAAAGCTTCGGCTACTCGTGACTGCCAAAAGATATCAGTCTCGTCTTGCTCTGGGGTGTTGTCAATGGCAGACGATTTCTTTTTCTTTTGTAACTTTCCTAGCCCTTGATGTTTCGAGTGATCTCGCAAGTCTGGTACGTCTGTGGAGACGTCTCAATTGGTCGTTACTTTTCACTTCAGGTGGTTCCGTAGGTCCGCGGGAAAGGATCACTTCGATTTGTCTCGGTGGCGGGTTTATTCCTCGTCAGCCGATGAATCGTTCTTCTCTTTGCTCTTCTGGCTCGTGTCTGCTCCCGCAGCGTCGGACTCGTTTCTAAACGCTCTGGCCTGTTGCTTTTGGGTCTTTTTCTCTTTGTTCTTGCTCCAACTTTTTGCGTTCTTCGATTTGGGCTTGAATGGTTCTACCTTATTCGTGCCGTTTCTGAAGGACGCCAGGAGTACCTCATGTAGTTATTTGCATTCGCGTATATCGTGTCCTTTCATCTGATGGTACTCGCAAAAATTGGTTAGATCGACAACGTTGGAAGATCCGACCGGGGCCTTGTGTTTTCTGTCGGTATCTTTTCTCTCTAGTGGTTGTGGCCAATGGTTCCATCCTTTCACTCGGACGACCAGCGCTGATTCTGGGAGTTCCTCTTCGTTGACGACATAAATGAAACCTTTCTTCGAGTTGGCTTTGTCGCCAGTTTCATGCTGTCGTGGTTCTTGTCGTGCGTCCGAGGTTTTTGCCGCGATTGGCTTTGAGGCGTTTTGCTTAGTGATGATCGCCCAAGT